>PISX010008568.1:0-81096 GCA_004024625.1 Mellivora capensis
GAAAGTTAAAAATTCTTAAAAACTCAAATGTTCTCATCAAAAAAAAGAGGGGGATAAATATGTGAGGTGATGATTAATTAACTCAATGGGGGTGAGGGTAAAAGAAAAAGAAAAAAAATTAAGATCATATAAGTAGCAAAACCTGACTTGCACCCTTCTGACCATATCTACTTAATTCCAAAGTATAAATCACAGTCTTACTCTGAGGCACAAGAACACTGTATCCTTGTTATATGGTTTGAGGAGAAGCAAGGATTATTCTTTTTCCATACCATATGGGCAGGTGAATTTTTTTTTAAAGGCATTACTTTTTTTTTAAGATTTTATTTACTTATTTGACAGATGGAGATCACAAGTAGGCAGAGAAGCAGGCAGAGAGAGAGGAAGCAGGCTCCCTGCTGAGCAGAGAGCCTGATGTGGGGCTCAATCCCAGGACCCTGGGATCATGACCTGAGCTGAAGGCAGAGGCTTAACCCACTGAGCCACCCAGGCGCCCTGAGCAGGTGAATTTCTAAATAACTTATTTTTATTAGTATTCTTAACATTGTGTTAACATTGGATTTAAGCAACTGCCATGAATCTCTGTATGCTTGTCATTAATAGTACGTCTCCCAAATAGGATACCAGATATTGGTCATTTGATAAGTCATATGGGCTTGTCTGTTTCCTTCAAGTATACTATAATCTTTTCAATGGTGGAGAGTATGTCCTCAACATCCATCACAGTGCCTGTAACCTGTGCACAACGCCGGTAGCCTATAAAGGGTACACAGTTAAAACTGTATCCCATTACATATGTGATTGTTTAATGTACATCAGATGGTAACCACAATAATTTACACATCTGTTAACCAGAACTAACAAATACTTTGAGTTGTTTCATACTGAACTGTGGTTTGATTTAGTGAGTCCATACAAAAGATTATATTTTGTAAAACAAATTTTCTATCAGGAGTTTATGGTTTGCTCAAGGAACAAAGATACATGGGAAACCAACAGATATTTTAGTTGCTAATTAATATTAACTGAAGATTGAGTATGTGAGATAGGAAACACAAGAGATAGAGAGAAAGGAGAAATCAAAGGGAAGTCTGGGTCGGTGGGGAGGATTTCATGGAAGAGCAGTCCAACTGCTAAGTAGCAGCTGGATGTGGACAGAGTAGAAAACAAGGCCTATTATGTGGGTGGAATAAACTGACTAAAAGCAAAGATGGTGGGCTGGGTCAGTGTAGCGAAGGAAGAGGTGCAAATACATGTGGAAGAAATAAGAAACTAAATGCAGAAAACCTTCATAGCATGCCATTTGCCCATACACATATTCCTGAACGAAGATCTGAGAGAACAGAAGGGTTGTCTGGGTTGGAAAAATAAACAGAAGGGACTCAAAAGGTCCTGCCATAAGGAAGAAAGCACAACAGTACCACAAAACTAAGAAAGGTCAAAAGACAGCTGGCCTCACATCTTGTTAGTTATCAGAGCTCAGGTTGATGAGAGTCCTGAGAGTAGGACTGGGCTCTAGAGACTAGACCTCAGGTGACAGGCGAGAAAGGGCTATCTGGTGTGTGGAGAGAGTGGTCAGAGCAGAGAGCTAAGCCAATGTGAGGCAATGGAACATTTTGTACCAAGAAAGAAGCTAGACTGCGCTCAGCACCAAGAAGCTCTTTAATAAGACTCAGCAATGAAACCGTGCTTCTTTATGCTCTAACTAGCTCTTCCCCAGAATAAAACCTGGGCCTAGACAAATCTAAACAAGGATGTCCTTAGAATTAGGATTCATCAATATAGAAGATTTCTGGCTGAACTGAGAGTCATATCTGGGCAGATTGTTTCTCAAATTTCCACTGGGACAGGCTGTGGGAGGAGGGGAAGGAATCTTGAAAAGCAGGCTCACATCTCTTCAGGATCTAATTCTCTTTCTTATTGTCCCTTGTCTGTTACCATGGGCAAGTATCCAGAAAGTAGGGAAACTAGATCTTGACAGTGTGGAAGAAAGGTTAGTTTGGCAATTACTTAGCAGGATAAAGCACAGAAACTCAGTTGCTGGTCTCCTACAAAATATTAGCTCTCGGGTGATAAAGCCAGGGATCAGAGTAATTAAACATATAAACAAACAAACAAATTGCAATAAGAGATCAATGCAAAAAAACAACTCAAAGAAATGTGTAGCTACCTCAGGCTGGGGAATGAGTACAAGGAGTAATGTAAAGGTTATCCCCTTGGTTTTGAAGATGAGAATAAAAAAGTGGGATGATTACAAGAGGACTTGGTTTAGTAAAATCTGAGTTTTGTTTGGGACATGTTAATGTAAGAAGGAAGTCCCTAGGGTAGTGAGTTAAAGGTAGGAGACTTGATATCAGACTTGTCACGAAAGCCAAAGATCTGGATTTAGGAGGAAGTATAATGTGGAACCTTGGGGAAACAGGAAATACAGAGGCCAACCAGAGAGTGGAGATGAAATGGAAATATCCACAGAAACAACATCAGCTAAAGTGACAGGTACGCTTCAGTCTTCTGACAAGCTGCCCATTCAAGTAGAATCTCCTCTAGAGCAAAACTGCTGTGTCTCATTTATCTTTGTGTGCCAAGCACCTAACACAGTGCCTGGTCTATAGGAGATCATCAACGAGGTGTATTGCACTTAAATCAACAGAAAAAAAAAAATGGGACGTGGGGTTGTATTGTGTTCCATCTCACAAAACTCCTTTTCAGGGTTCAATCCTCATCCCAGCACACAAAGAATGTCCTCTTCTCTGGCTTCACCTGCCACTGCTCCCCAAGGACCATGTTATGCTGTGGCTACACAAGTTCATACAGATAAATCACTTTGTTTCAAACTGCATGTTATCTATATGGTGTTTCTGCTAACAGAATCTATGTCCCTGCCCATTCCTTTATGTAGCTAACTCCTATTTTTCCATCAGTTTCATCTCAAATGTGGATTCCTTCAGGAAGACTTCCTTATTGCACCCCTAGTCTGACTTAAAAGTAGTGTTATGCTGGAGCTGCTTCATACAGGCTGTGCCAGCCAGTTGTGCATGTTTCTTTCCAGGTCTATGTTCAGTGGTATCAGGCTGACTGAAATCATCCATGGTAGAAGTATTTGCACCATAGGAATAATCAACTGCTACAAATTGGGGTTAGGAAGGTTTTTTCCTCCATAGAACTAATAGTTAAACATTTACATGCTGCTTAAAATTCCTTTTCTCTATTATCTTAACTTCCCATAAATCATCTTACCATAAATATTATCCCACTGTCCTAAAATGATTTATTTACTTCTTTTTAAATCTTAAGTTTCCTATAGATGTGTATCCTCAGCTTCCATCACATATACTAAAGCACTCAAAAATGTCTATTAAATAAATCATAAGAATATGATTGGTTCTATTTTATTGATGATAATTTTTTAGCTCTGAGTTATATCCTAATTCTGATTAAGCTTACTATAGAGCCTCAGGAAAAGAGACCAAGTGGCTTGGTCCATTTTCCTACAGGTAAGAGTTACAGCTATGAGAGTAAGTGAGTTATTTTCAGAAAGATCATATATTGAGAATAGCAAAAATCCAAGGATTGAACATTAGAAAACATCCAGATCAGGAGGCATTGGTGGAGTGAAGAAAAATAGAGATGGGAAAAGCAGAAATCAGGGAACAGAGAAGGCAATAAAAAGTATATTCAGAGACACCAGTATGACACATCTGATGGGAGAGAAAAGATTCATGAAGATGGGACTAGTCAATTATTAAATACTACCAACTGTAACTGACAACCTCAATGAGGAATAACTTACCCAATTTTCAGCACCAACACTGAAGACAGACCAGGATCACATGATCAGAAACAGGTTTTAAGGTTATACACAGTGACTCTCATTATTTTATTAAATAGAAATGAAGGACTTAAGAACTGTTCCTGAGAAACAATTTTATTCTTAAATAAGTAGCACAGATATTGGTGAGATTATAAAATAAGTACATGCACATCCACACATATACATTCACATATACATGGAAAGTTTGCTTCATTGGGAAAATCATTTATCTCTCATGATATTTTAGTGATAGAAAGAAATTTAACATTGATACTTATTTTAAAATGTCATAAAATATCAAAGTAATAAACCAATTTCACTGATCCTTTCAAATGATTTTTCTTCATTTTTTTTAAAGATTCTATTTATTTATTTGAGAGAGAGGCAGTGAGAGAGCATGAGCGAGGAGAAGGTCAGAGGGAGAAGCAGACTTCCCGTGGAGCTGGGAGCCTGATGCGGGACTCGATCCCGGGTCTCCGGGATCATGACCTGAGCCGAAGGCAGTCGTCCAACCAACTGAGCCACCCAGGCGTCCCGTCTTCATTTTTAATTATGGTAAAATACACATAACAAATTTACCCTCTTATAATTCTTAAGTGTACAGATTAGTAGCATTAAGCGTATTTATATTGTTGAGCAACAAATCTTTAGAACTTTTTGATCTTGCACAACTGAAACCCTTACCCATTAAATAACAATTGCCCATTTCCCCTCCCCCAGCAACCACTATTCTACTTTGTTTCTATGAGTTTCACTTCTCTTGGTCCCTCATATAAGTGGAATCAGGCAGTATTTTTTTGTGACTATCTATTTCACTTAGCATACTGTCCTCAAGGTTCAGCCATGTTGTAGCGTGTGTCAAAATTTCCTTCCCTTTTAAGACTGAAGAATATTCCATGTTATGTCTGTATACTACGTTTTGTTTATCTGTTCACCTGTCGATGGACTCTTGGGTTGTTTCCACTTTTTGGCTATTGCGAATAATGCTGCTATGAACATGGGTATGCTCAAATGGAAATTTTGAATTATTTTTCTTAGTAGTTATAAGTGATAATTATAAGTCGGCAAAACCAGAAACCAATAAATCAAACATTATGCTCTTGGCAATAGACTAATAAAAGTTTCTATATAAAGTAAAAACAGTTTAAGAGTCTTTACCAAGTTCAGTATGAAATACTATGTACTTGCCAGAAATATAATTAGAAGAAACTTTTAGAAAATGAAAATAATATGCGTTGGTTTTACATACATTATATTTGTAGAGACTCTAAATTTCACTAAACTAGTTGAATAATTAAAACCTAAAAGCTAAAACCAGATATAAAGCCATTGCTTTAAAATTACTAAGTGTAACACAAGGAGATATTTCCTATTGATCACTATAACTAAATTGCCTCAAAATAAATGACCTGAAAATACCCTGAGAAGCATTCCATAGGGTTTTAGACAATAGAAGCTGAAGACTTATTTTTAACTGCATATATTGAATAATAGAAATGATTTAAACATATGGTTAGTTCTGCAGCTTATAAGTTCTATAACTTAGCAGATGGTTAATACTAGGTTTGAAAAACTGAAATGACATTTCTCAACAGCTTAAGATATAATGTGATCTTATTTACCTGTTCAATGACTGCTGTGTCTTTCTAGAATGTAAAGTGCATACGTCATGGCTATAAGAGGCAAGATTATGGAAAATACTTATTAAATATAAGAAAGGGGAGTGAAAGAACCATAATGATTTACCACAAGAATAATAAACACTGGTTACCATAAGGTCTTTAAATAAAAGTATAGTAATGCACCAGTCTAATTACCTTACAGATCCTATTAACTGTAGTCACTACTGTCCTGTGTGTGTGTAAGTCTTCCTCTAAGGCAAGGAGACTCTAACACTAGTGGTCGTTACTCTGGTTCTTCCAACCCCACATGTATGATAGAGTTCTATGCTTCTAAAAACAATGAAATATCTAAGAAGACAAACACCGTGCCCCAAGCCCGGCTCATGTGCTTACTAGAAAATTATCTGGCTGGATTTTGATATGGCCAGAGAGAAAAAAATATTTTAAAATCTTAACCGCCCATAGTCTGCATATTTTAATTTTTTAAGCATAGAGTCTTAAGTGTAGATTTTTTTTCTCACAAGAAATAGACAAGAGGTGCACAAAAATCAATTGCATTGTTCAGAGAAATGAATAATAGTTATAAAAAGGATTACTCACTGATATAAATTAGCAAAGAAATTCAATTTGATAGAGAAAAAAATCAAGGTTATTAAATATGTAAGTCTATTCTCCCTATCCATAGTAGTTATGTTCTATAAAATTGTTATGAACTCTGAACTATTGCTCTTAGGAAAAAGATGAGGCTTCTATGAGCCTCTGCCACAAAATTTTCTTCAACCAAAATGCCCCTTGCTTTATATAGGTTCGTTTGCCAATGTCTCATCAGTATTGAAAACCTGTTCTTCTACATAACTCTTTTCCCGTATACCACTTTGCAGGTAGCTTTTAAATTCTTCTGCAGCATCCTCAGCTGCAAGTTTAAAATTTTTCCTCATCCTACCATCTTTTGAAATGTGGGAGCCAGCCAGCATTAGGCAAGAATGGTTAAACAATTTCCTGACCCTGAGTAATGGGACCATAAATGTCTTTGGCTTTCAGCCTCACAATAATACTATCCACTACATTTTTGAACTCAGCTGTCATCTCGTGAATCCACAAATACAGCCACTTTGCATGGTTTCTTTGTATTCTGCAGATGTTACTTTAGCACTTTCTGGAGCAGCCTGGCATCAGATTGGAGAATTTCTTCTTCCTTTTTCTGACTATAAACTGTTGTGGATCCGTTAATATTGAACTCCTGCCTAAACACAGGTTATCTAACACCCACATTATCTCCATAAGGCACACCACTGTCTACTTGCATGAGACACAGTCTTCGGCACTACATCTGGGGACCATTTTAAACAATGGAATCATCACCAAAAAGTGTAAAATACAAAACCAAAACAAAACATCCTGTTTGATAGACTAGGAAGGATACCTATTTACAGGGAGAATGGGAAAAAGAAGGAAGAACATCCTCATTTTCAACACCTGCTGGAATATGTAAGTCAGGTGGGCCACTCAGATTTCCTGCAGCTCTTCGCATGTCTGGGAATGATGGTGAAAGCCCTGGAGTATTAATTTGGGGGCTACAAGTAAAGCTTAACGTGTAGGTGAAATAAAAAATATGGAATTAACAGATAACAAGAAATCGACTGCATCTCATAAAGAAAAATTGTAAGACTGCCTTTGGGAGCAGGGCTGACAGAATTACATCAATGTGGCAGTAAGTCCTAAAGCAAAATTGAGCACTTAAAGAGATGAGAATATCTAGAAGTGGTTCTAAGACACTATTCACTTACCACAAGGATCTGCCTTCTTTAGCGTTTTTTTTTTTCCCATTGTGATTACCTATAAGTTCATTAATTTAACATCAATTGAAAAATCAAAGTCAGTCACAATGTCCTGATATATGGACAGAACAGCGGTACAAAACTAATGTTCATTCCAACTCTAGTTCTCTTGCAGTAAATTCACCTGAATATAGAGTGATAAACACTAGTACAGTTTGGCAAAAGCTCTTGGAAATGAACAACACACAAGAAACAGAGGAGAAGCAGAAAAAGAAAAATGTATGTATTTGCCATTTGTCAGAGCTGAGAATCTAAGAGCAAGGGGAAAGGAGAGTTAACGTTTATCAAATCCTGTCTCATCTGTCAGGGATTTCAATATTCCCATTTTTACAAAGGAAGAAAGTTAAAGTCAGGGAATAGCGTGCTCAAGCATACAGCTCAAAATCATGATTCGAACCTGTAGTTACATGAGTCCAACACACGAGGAAGTTCTTTCCAAACAATAGCTTAAGACTGATCTAATTTAAGAGACAGATTAGTTTCTGCTCAGGAGTATGTAGAAGGATCTAGGATTATAAACAGGAGTTGGGAAATGGATTTATTCCCTGGCCCCACCCTTATTCCAACCTTCCTCTACCTTTATTTTTTGTGAGTCCTGACTCTCTGACTCGTGGAAGCTACATTATCAGGACTCTTGCCCTCTGCCTGTCACTTGGGTTTAGCCTATGGGAGGTACCAGCAGAAGAGGCCAAGGCGATCCTCGTAAGTATTAAGTTGGCTAAATTGTTCATAGTTCAAAGAGGTGGGCACAGTGAGCAGTCTCCAGCTGAATGAATAAACGGGAACAAAGATACCTTGCAACATTGTTCTGAGGGTTAAATATTAAAATACTATATATAAAATGGACTGTGGAACTCATCAAAACTAAGTAATTGCATAGTAATTGTTTTATTTTTATTTAAAAATTAGGACAAAAAATAAAAACTTTACAATAGGAAAAGCTAAATGACATAAGATCAACAAATTGCAGAATTGTGAGTGAACTGGAAACTTCTCCTGTCTACTTTTTTTTCACTATACGAAGTTAGTAGAGTCTCATCAAAAATGACAGTTCAGTCAGTCCTGTGAAGTCTTCCCACCCCGGGTTCTGCCAGACCCCAGGCCGAGGTCACTTTAGTCTAGCTACAGACCCCAGGTTAAGTGTGAGTCTGAGGAACTTGAGCTCTGTGGCCTTTAATCTCCCTGACAGGAGGAGAAGCTCTTCTTGCTCTTTTCTCTCACCATGTATCTATAATCCAGAAACTCAAAGAAATAATTTTTAAAGTCTAGAGGGGCTTTTTCTGTTTTTCTTTTTTAAACAGCAGTGTCATGGTAAAACTGATGTCACATAAACTGGACATACTTAGGTGTACAATTTGCTAGGTTTTGACATATGTATAAACCCATGAAACCATCAACACAATCAAGATAATGAGTATATACACACAAAAGTTTCCTTGTATGAAAAAAAAGCTTCCTTGTACGCTTTTATTCTTCCCTACACTGTCTCCATGCAAACACTGATCTGCTGTTTTTTGTCACAAAATTAACTTGCGTTTTTTAGAATTGTATATATATGAAATCCTCCAGTATGATTTTTTGGGGGGTGGGTCTTCATTTCTCATTCAGTACAGTTTTTTGAGATTCATCTATGTGGTTGTGTATTTCATTAGTGCATTACTTTTTTATTGCTGGGTGGTATTCGATTGCATGGACTTAGCACGATTGTCCATTGTATTTCATATTAGGTTCGGATTTGTGTTGTGACCATTTTTGGGCCATGAGCATTCATGTACAAGTTTTGTATGGACATGGTTGGGAAACGATGTTCTATAGATATTTTTGCTATTCTGTCTGGTCAGGGCTTTCTGAGCAAAGAACACTAGCTTTTGGGTTTGGAGATAACTAAGTAGCAAGCCTAAAGATAGAGACAACCAGAGAGATAGGAAGTCTTATATCTCCCTCAGGCTATCGTTCATTTCTGTTTCAAAGGGTAATGTACCTAGAGGCTTTCTTTCCCCTTCCCGGAGAGAATTTGCTTACATTCTATACACTCCAGAGAAAAGCTTGCTCTCTCTCCAGAGGAGAAAAATGGGTATATTTTCCCACTGTTCTGTGTAAAATCTGAGATTCATAACTTCCAAGTTCCTCTCCTTTGGTGCAAATTCCTGTCCATGCACAGAAACTTTAAGTCTTCATTGTGTTAGTTCATGAAATATTATGGTATGGAGAAACGGCACTGAGATGCTCTGTGAGTAAATCACTGTTTTGTCTTTTGACTCAGCAACTTTGTATTTCCCATCAGCATAAATAAATATCAATATAAAAATTTAATTGACATGTGCATTTATTTCTCTTGGATAAACAGCTGGAAGTGGAATAGCTCTACCACATGGTAAGTACGTATTAAACTTTTAAAGAAATGGCCCAAGAGTCTTACCAAATGAATATACTATTTTACATTCTCACCAGCAAGCAGTGTATCAACCTTCTCATTTCTTCTCATCTTCTCCAACACTTGATACTGTCAATCTGTTACTTCACTCACTCTAGTAGATGGGTAGTATCATCTTGTTGTGATTTGCATTTCCCTAATGGTTAATGATATGAAGTATCTTTTCATGTGCTTACTTGTCATCTGTAAATCTCTTTGATGATATGTCTGTTCAAGTGTTTAGCGCTTTTCAAAATTTAATTGGGTGGTTTGCCTTCTTATTTTTGTACATACTCTTAAGATACAAGTCCCTTGTTAGATGTGTATTTGGCAAATATTTTCTCATTAAGGGGCTTGTTCATAACAGAGTCTTTTGGAAAGTTAAACAAAAAATTAATTTGGAATCCAATTTATTGGCTTTTCTTTTATAGTTTGAGTTTTGGCCCTGTTTAAAAAATCTTTGCCAAACTCAAGATCACGATTTTCTACTATATCTTCTTCTAGAAGTTTTACAGAATTATGTTTTAAATTTAGGCATATGATTAATGGTGAGCTAATTTTTATGTATGTGCAATGTATTTATGTCTAACATATGGATTCCCAAGTTCTTTTTTTTACTATTTTGCAAATGCATGTCCAATTATTCCAGGACCATTTATTGAAAAGACTACCTTTCCTGCATTGCATCTTTGTTAAACATAAGTTATCCATACATGTGGGATCTGTTTCTTAACTCTATTCTCTTTCATTAATCTAGTTGTCCATCTTCATATCCCAATGCTACATTATCTTGATAATAGTAACTTTACAATAAGTCTCCAAACTAGTTAGTGTTAGCTCATTAACGTGTGTGTGTGTGTGTGTGTGTGTGTGTGTGTGTGTAACTTGTTTTGCTTATTCTGGATCTTGGCAACCATAGGAATTTTAGAATTAGCTTGTATTATTTATTTTAAAAAAAGAGATTATATTTTGACTGGGACTACATTGGAACTATACACCAATTTGTGGAGAATTGACATCTTAACAATATTAAGTCTTTTGACCCATCAATACATTGTGTCCCTACAATGTTTAAGTCTTATGCTTTCTCTCAATAGTGTTTTCAGTTTTCAGTATATAGGCCTACACAACTTTTATTAGCTTTATCTCTAAGTAATTTGTATTCTGGTGCTATTATATTGTCTTCCAATTTTAATTTTTTTGTTGCTAGTATATAGAAACAAAACTGATATTTGTCTATCAATCACATATACTGTAACCTAGATAAACATACTCCTTTTTGATTAGTTACATTTTTATAATTTTTTAGTTACTTCTTTATAGATTTCATAACTCACTGATGCCCTTTTCTTTTTTTCCTATTTCCTCCTCATTTTCATTTTGGGTAGTTTCTAGGGTGAAGTCTTCAAATCATTCATCTCATCTTCCTCAACGTTTAACCTGTGTATATTTATCTCAATGTATTAATCACATGGTGTATTTTTCATCTCAGACACTGTAGTTTTCATCTCTGGATATTCAGTTTGGGTCTTTTTGATATCTTCATGTTTCTACTTAAACTTTTGAAGATAAGGTACACAGTTATAATTGGCCAATGTGCTTGTCTGTTAATTCTAATACCTGTGTTATTTCTGAGTCAGTTGCTATTGTTTAATTTACTCATTATGAGTTGTATTTTCTTGCTTCTTTGCTTGCCTGCTAATTTTTAATTGGATAACATAGATGGTGAATTTTACCTTGTTGGATGCAGGATATTTTTGTACTCATATAAGTATTCTTGAGCTTTTTTGGGGGTGGGGAGGAATGCGGTTAAGTTGTGGGGCAACAGTTTGATTCTTGCAGGTCTTGCTTTTTTGAGATTTGTAAGGCAGGGCCAGAGTCCTATTTAGTTTACAATTATTTCCCTCTACTGAGTCAAGACTATTCTGGGTACTCTATCCACTTCTCTGTGAATTGTGAAATCTAGTCTGGTTTGTAGGTCTATTCCTAGTCCTGTAGTGAGCATTTGTACCATTCCCTCTAATGGCTGGTTCTTCCACAGCTATGACATTTTTCTTGCATGTATGTACTTACCATTATGCCACTGAATGCTCAAGGGATACACAGATGATCTCTGGAGCTATCTGTACACATCTCAGAGATTTGGCATTATCTCCTACAAACTCAAATTTTCTTGGTGTCCTTCAATCAGCAGCCTGCCAGCCTCTGTTTTGGGGTTTTTTTTTCTCTTCTCTGTGAGTCCCAGTCTGGAAATCATTGTAAGACAATAGCCTAGAACAACTGCAGGATACTTCATTTTTTTCCCCAGACCTCAGGGATCATTGTACGTTTTGCCTGATGTCCTGTATCTTGAAAAAAAATCCTTGTTTCACATATTGTGTCCAGTTTTTTGTTGTTAACAGTTTCTCATAAGAAGGTCAGTCTGGTCCTTTTCCCTTGTCATAAACCAAAAGTCCTCTCAGTTCTGTTTTTTGCTGGGGGAGTTAAGTAACATTGCCAGAAAGCCCCTTCTTTTGATTTTATGAGAATTTTCAGCAGTTTTAGACTTATCTCTTCATAGATTTAAACCTAGAAGAAAAGATTCAACTCCTTTCCTAGTGACTGAAATAAAGATAGCTTGAGTAGCTACTATCCCCACTAGATTGAACTTAAATTGAACGTGGCGTCAGTCAGGTAACTATCTTGAGGCAATCACTGTGACTTAGGGGTTGCTGTATTCTGCTTGGGACAGCCTGCATCCCTGTCAACCCTGGGTTCAGGGTGCACGTAATAGCACCTCACCACATGGGTTGACAGGCAGGTAGAAATGTCTCCCCAGAAGATAATCAGGGTGCCATTGCAAGAAGGGCAGATGGATGGCTATGTGGAGAAAAGCAAAATACAACAACAACAAAAATGGTGTCTATTACATGGTTCTTACACTTATTATGAGAAGGTAAATAGAGGAAGCTTACTTTAGCCATTTGAATAAAAAGTTCTAGGTCTTTGTTTTATTTTTTATTTTGCTTTTGAGTCATTTTGTTAACAGTTATAGCTTCATTAAATTCAACTGACCTAAATTAATTCTCTGGTTCAACATTATAAATGCTCTCTGTTCAAGACCACAAATTAAGTAAACTTTTATTAATAAAATATTCTTAGTGCAGGAGTGCCTGGGTGGCTCAGTTGTTAAGTGTCTGTGTTTGGCTCAGGTCATGATCTCAGGGTCCTGGGATGGAGCCCTGCATTGGGCTTCCCGCTCAGCGGGGAGCCTGTGTCTCCCTCTCCCACTCCCCTGCTTGAGTTCCCTCTCTCGTTGTGTCTCCCTCTGTCAAATACATAGGTGAAATTTTTTTAAAAAAATCCTAATTAGGTGAAATCTTTAAAAAAAATATTATTAGTGCTGTGAAAATAATACTGAAAACAATGAGTCCTTGCCTTTATGTTTAGTCTATACTACATGTTTGCATCATTAAAAAATTACTTAACTTCTCAAGATTTCTGTTTTCAATTCCATAAAATAAAAACTCGTGATTTGCTTTGTATTAAAGACCAAAAATACTCAAACATATAGCCATTGCTAGTAAGGATTTTGAACATTTATCTTCTCTTAAATTAAAGTCACCTATCTTTTGTTGACTAGTGGATTTCACAGTGCTTCTTGTGATTAAAGCAAATAAGGTGAAAATGCATATACCCCATGCCTAATTTGTATTTCTAAGGAACATATGAGTAGGTAGATGTATCCTATGGAAAATAACATTATCATCCAAGTATATATTACTTATTTTTCAATGATCTTTTCTACATTTTCTAGAGTTGCTTTAAAAGCATGATCACCCTTAAAATACAGCTTAAAAAGTGTTATTCAATACATTTTTTTCTTTTTTTACCATGAATGAGTAATAAGTAATCAAGCGGCTTATATTAGAATCTTTTCCATCTTCCAACTCCAGCTGTATAAAGTGGCATGAAATTCATTTGGAAACTTTCAGAAGTGTAGGACTAAGTGTTCTCTAAATCAAAATTTTGCGACATAAATAAAGGTATCTCTGCCTGGCCTTCCAAACAAAGCAATACCCACCTACTGGGAAGTGCTAGCTGGGAGTTACCACACTGGATGCACTTAATTTACACCTGGCCTGCTTCGCTTCACAAACCACCCCTGATTGCAGGCAGGTATAGTTACATAAAGTTTGAATGACTTTTTTTTTTTTTTGATGCATCAGTGCATCATTTCACATATGCTTAAGCTTTCTGTTTGTCCTCTATTATTTTCCTAAAATGTTAGTTCTTTGAAGAAAATGATATGGTAGCTCATCAAGTTAAATTGAATAATCCTTTTCATACTGATGACTACATCAATGCAATCTAAATGATTTTATTATTTCTCATTTTAATTGGATAGTGTTGATTTGCCTCTGCTTAAATTTTAAAACTACCTAAAACTCTTTTCAAAGTTTTATAAAAGAGTTCTTAATTATAGGACTATTACCTACTCAATTTACAAAGACAATGAGTCAGAATGATGGTTGGTAAAACAATTAGTACTCTTTTCTGGTTTCTCTTAGCTAGCTACATGATGTGATTTTATTTTTCAAGATATTTCTGCAAACTTTCCTTATTCACTTTATCTGACCACAGTGTCAGTTGAGCTGAGTAGTTGCAATTCAGGGACTAACAGATAACCTTAAAAAGAGTGTGTTTATTTGATATACAAACTTATCACTTGGCATAATTGAAATAACCAGTCATTAAAAGATTAATAGGTTATTATTTAGTAAATTCACTTAAAATTAAAAATTAAGCACTCAGAGTTGACATTAGAGATCCCAAACTTCCTTTACAATAGATTAAATCTATACTTTGTTAAAAAGCAATCATAGATATGACCAGGAATTCCAATTATGGCCATGGTGAAAACACAAAGACCAGATTTACACTGACACTTGAAATAGTTAAAAAAAAAAAACAGATCTCATCCAAAGAAGGACAGTGATGCCTAGGAGTTAGGAAACAAATAAGGTAAGTTCTACTATTGCTCTAAACCACTGCCTTGAGAACATTTCTAGACTGTGATCATAGAAGGGGAACACAGGCAGAGTCTAGAAGAGTCTGTAATTGAAGAGATGGAACTGAGAGTCTTTGGAGACCAAGGAAGCTAGAGTTCTAAGGACAGAGAAACAGAGATGAGAGAGCTATAAAACAAACAAAGAAACAAGAGTTCTGAAGGGAAGGCTTCCCTCTAGTACTCAAAAACTAAAAAAGAAAAGTGATATGATCATTATTTCTTTGTGCATAAAAAAATCATTTGACAATACTCAACCACCATTCATCATCAAAAAAAGAAAAATCCTCCAACAAACTAATATAGAAGGGGATCCTTATCATTGACAAAGGGCATCTACAAATA
Organism: Mellivora capensis; assembly: GCA_004024625.1. Lineage (NCBI taxonomy): Eukaryota > Metazoa > Chordata > Mammalia > Carnivora > Mustelidae > Mellivora > Mellivora capensis. The sequence continues at coordinate 15,077 of PISX010008568.1, forward strand.
ATCCTAAAAGTAGTATCATGCTTACGGGTGAAAGACTAAATGCTTCCTCTCTAATATCAAAAATAAGACAAGGAAGGCTGCTCTCTCAGGAAAAAGAAAGACACAGTATCCATATTTGAAAACAAAAATAAGTAAAGCTGTATTCATACAGAGATGCCATTGTTATGTATGTAAAAATTCCATAGAGTCTATCAAAAAACAAAACAAACAAAACAAAACAAAAAGAATTAATAGGTGAGTTTATCAAGGTTGGAAGATAAGAAATAAACATAAAGTACCATGCTGTATGTCTTTATACTAGCAATGAACAAACAAAAATTGAAAGTGGAAGGGATACAAGAAAGACAACTGTTATGTTCCTCAGAAAATGTATGAGCTTCAAAATAATAAGCATTATTGTTTTTATAGTTCATAATAAAAGAGATGTATATTGGAAAAAACTCTGAAATTAGAAATCAATACCATAGCATCAAATGTGAAATAATTAGGGACGAATCTAACAAACAGTATGTAAAGTCTATACCCGGAAAACTAAAACACAAAGCTTTGGGAGCTCAGAGAAGACGAAAGTAAATGAAATATACAGCATGTTGGTGGATCATCAGACCCACTATTGTTAAGACGTCAGTTTTCTACAAATTGACAAGTAGATTTGATGCCATACAAATTAAAATCTCTGCAAGCTTTGTTTTAGAAATTGACAACCTAAATTTACAATCACATAGAAATACAAAGGACTTAAAATGAACAAAACCAACCTTGATAAAGAAAAACAAAGTTGGAGGACCAACACTATCTAATTTCAAGACTTAGTTTAAAGCTATAATAATCAAGACAATTAAATAATTAAGATTTGGTATACATATAGAGAAAAAGATAAATAGAACAGAATAGAGAATGCGGCAATAGACTCACATATATATGGACACCTGATTTTGGACAAATATTCAGAGCCAATCATTAGAGAAAATATAGTGATTTCAACAAATGGTGTTGAGCAAGTGGATATCCATATGCAAAAGATAAACAAACAAACGAACTTTGATCCATAACTTGCACCATATACAGAAGTTAGCTTAAAATGGACCATACTCCTAATACATTAAACCATAAACCTCTAGAATAAAACATAAAAGGATGCTTTTGTGACTTTAGGCAAAGATTAGATTAGATATAACATCGAAAGCATGACCCATTAAAAAAAACCTTGATGAACTGGACTTTCTAACATTAAAATTGCCTGCTTTTGGAAAGACACTGGGAATAAGAATGTAAAAACAGGGTACATGCTATCTTGAGTGCTGGGAAGTGTGTAAGCCTGATGATTCACAGACCTGTACCCCTGGGGCAAATAATACATTAATATGTTAATAAAAATTTTTTTTTTTAAAAAGAATGTAAGAACAAATTAAAGGGGCACCTGGGTGGTTCAGTCAGTTTCCCAACTGACTCTTGGTTTCAGCGCTGGTCATCAACTCAGGGTCATGAGATCAAGCCCCACCTCGGCTTCTGAGATCAGTATGGGGTCTGCTGGAGATTCTCTCTGTCCCTCTCCCTTGGCCCCTGCCCTGGCTCATGTGTGTGCTCTCTCTCTTAAACAAGTAAATAAATAAATAAATAAAATCCTTTAAAAAGTAAAAAAATAAAAACAAATCACAGACAAAAGAACATATTTAAAAATTACATATCTGATGGAAAAAACTTGCAGCTATAATATACAAGACCTCTCAAAATTCAATAATAAAATACCACATCAATAATCAGTAAGAAAGTACCACATTAAGGGTGCTAAGTACACTGCTGGTGAAAATGTACAATAATACAACCATTTGGGAAAATAGTTTGGCAATTTATTAAGAAGGTAAAAATATATCTATTTCACGATCCAGTTAGTCTACTAATAAGTATTTTCTTAAGACAAACGAAAGCATATGACCATACAAAGGCATGTATATAAATGCTCATAGTAGCTTTTTTTCTTTTCATTTTTTTTCCCCTGCAATAGTCTGAAACTGGTTACCACCCTAGGATCCAATAATTAAATGGATAAACAAACTGCGGTGTATCCGTTCAATGGGATACTTAGAGCAATAACAGAGAATTAACAATTGATACACATATACTTTGGGTGAATTTCAAAATAACTATACTGAGTAAAAGTAGCTAGACAAAAAAAAGAGTACACAATTCCTTTTAATGTCCAATAAGGAAAGTCCAATTCCTTTTAAACAAAATCTAGAAAGTAGAAACTAACCTCAGTGACAAAAAGAAGAATAGTGGTTGTCTGCAAATAGAGAGGGAAGTGCAGGGCTGCAAAAAAGCAAAAAGAAAATTTGGGGTATTATAGATATGTTTACTGGTTATACATACGTACATACATACATACATACATCAAAAATATCAAATTCCACAGTTTTGATATGTGCTTTTTATGTTATGTCAGTTTTACATTAATAAACTGTTTTTAAAATTAAATAAAACAAACAAATGAAAAAACAGGTAGAGACAGGAAATTACCAGGTACAGATAACATGTTGGAGCTAGCTGAGCCTGAAGCTAGATCTACCCAGCACTTTTTATTTAAATGTGTGAACAAACTTAATCTTTGGGCAGGTTGTTTTAGATTGGACTTCTTGTCAATAGAAAAAAAAAAAAACCTTAATTGATGTAAAATGTCCTTTTTTCTTATGTTCTGGGGTGAATCATCAATAGTCGAAAATTATACCAATTACACTGAAAATTGACATAACCAAATGCCACTTGGTATCCCAAAGCCTTGCCTTTGTATCTGCTTCATTGCTAGCAACCACAGGGATTTACTTCCCCTGCATCCCTGAGCTGGCAGTATCTACTTGTGATGAATCATTACCACTTTTGTCCTAACTAGGTTTGATTAGGGTTGACAGATTTAGCAAATAAAAATACAAATATTGCATGGAATGTACTTATGCTAAAATATTATTCATTCTTTATCTGAAATTCAAAATAACTGAGCACTCTATTATTTATCTGGGATCTGTGGGTGAGATAAATAATCCCAGATGTGTATCTTTGACAACCTATATTGTGCAACCATGTTAGTTACCAAACAGAAATCATTTTAGGTAGTTCAAGCGGAAGGAGATTGAATAAAGAGAATTCTATACCCACAAATATGTTGACAGGAGGAAGAATAAAGGTCAGGAACAGCCCCTTCTGTATCTTAACTGTTCCACTAGATTTCAGGAAAACTAATACTAAGGTCTGCAACTGCAGGCAACAAATTGCATTGGTCATGGCTACCTAAAGGCAACTAATGGATTAGGAGAAAATATTTGCAAACCACCTATCTGATAAGGAGTTAATATCCAAAACATACAAGGAATTTATTCAACTGAGTAGCCAAAAAATAAATATACAAATCTAAAAAATGGGCAGAGGACACGAATAGAAATTTTTCCAAAGAAGACATACAAATTGCCAACAGATGCATGCTCGTCACTTATCATCAGGGAAATGAAAATCAAAACCGGAATTAGCTATCACCTCATACCCGTTAAACTGTTTACTTTCAAAAAAAAAAAAAAAAGACAGGAGATAGCAAGTACTGGCAAGGATGTCAAGAAAAGGGAACCTTCATGCAATGTTGGTGGGAACGTGAACCAGAAGATCCCCTATGGAAAACAGTATGGTGTTTCCTTAAGGGGTTAAAAATAGAACTACTACTATATGAATCAACATCTCACTTCTGGGTAAATATCCAAAGAATGTAAAACCAGAATCTTGAAGAGATACCTGCGCTCCCATGTTCACTGCAGCATTCATTATTCACAATACTCAAGGTATGGAAACAACGTAAGTGTCCATTGATGGTGAATGGGTAAAGAAAATGTGGGGTGTGTGTGTGTGTGTGACACATATACGCAATGGAATGTCATTCACTTTTTTTTTAGTTTGATTTTTAAATTTTTTTGATTATAGTTGACACACAATGTTACAGGTTTACAACTTAGTGATTTGACAAGTTTATATATTATGCTATGTTCACCATAGGAGTATCATTCACTCTTAAGAAAGAAGGAAATCCTTGGGGCGCCTGGGTGGCTCAGTGGGTTAAAGCCTCTGCTTTCGGCTCAGGTCATGATCCCAGGTCCTGGGATCGAGCCCCGAATCAGGCTCTCTCCTCAGCAGGGAGCCTGCTTCCTCCTCTCTCTCTCTGCCTGCCTCTCTGCTTACTTGTGATCTCTGTCTGTCAAATAAATAAATAAAATCTAAAAAAAAAAAAAAGAAAGAAGGAAATCCTATCATCTGCTACGACATGGATGAAACTGGAGGCCATTACGCTAAGTGAAATAAGTCAAATAGAGAAAGAAATAGGCTGTCTGAACTCACTTAAAGGTAGAATCTACAGAAAAGTTGAACTATTAGTAACAGAGTAGAAAAGTGGTTACCAGGGGTTGGCAGGTGAAGCAAATAGGGAGAAGTTGGTAAAAAGGTACAAAATTTCAGTTGTAATAAGAATAAGGTCTGAGGAGCTAATATGTAACTTGGCGACTATAGTTTATGATACTGTATTATACAATTGAAATTTCATGTAAGAGTAGAAGATATGTGTTTTCACCAAGAAAAAAGGTGCAAATATATGAGATGATGGATGTGTTAATTACCTCAATGGGAAGGGGATATTCTTTTCACAATATATACATATATCAGATCATGCTGTACACTTTAAATATATTACAGTTTTGTCAATTATACATCAATAAAGCTAAGAGGGAGCAAAGCACATGCTGAGTACGTCATTTTATATGAATTCCAAAAACAAGCAGAGCAGATCTAAGGTGCTAGAAGTCAGAAGAGGGGTTACCTCTGAGGTTAGAGGATCAGAATTGATTGACAATTAATAGGAAACAGTGTTCTTCGGTGCTGAAAATATTCTGTGTCTCTATCAGGATGTTGGTTACATAGATGCACAGATAAATATTCATCAAGTTGTGAACTTAATATTATGGCATATTTTATAGGATACATGTTATATCTTAATAGAAAGGTTTTTCAAAACGCATGTTTGCTGAAGCCCACATTCTTATTCACCACCACTGGAGGAAGAACAATATTCCCTTCTTTCCTTACAATTTTCAAATTTCATGAAGTACTTCTTACTTGTGAGAATTTGAATCATACCCAGCAACAGATTCTGAGAAATTCATTTCCTAGAATTCTGACCCCACAGAACAGGGGATGGTATAAAAGGTAATAGAAATAAATGCTGAGTACTCTTCACAGTGTTTTTGTCTTGTGGAAAGTTAATAAAAAGCAAAGAATAAAAAGTGTTCTAGAATATGGTACTACAGATGATATTTTTAAAACATTCCTTTTGGAATATCCTAGGATCCATAATTCAGATCGAAGAGAGGTAGGGGTGTGTGTGTGTGTGTGTGTGTGTGTGTGTGTGTGTGTATTTTAATCAGGATAGCAATGTGAAGGAAACATTATAACACATGGTTAGCTAGAGACTAGGATACTAAAATTATGAGTCCCTATACAATTGCATGATCAAAATTTAAATATTCTTAGACTGTGGGAACAATAATTCTAATTATACTTTAACTGAGCAAAATACTAGTGTTGATTCTCTAACAAGATTTTTATCGAAATAATAGAAAACAAAATGAAATAAAAATAACACATTTCAACAATTTTCTTAACATGACCCATGATATAAAATATACATACCAGATTTGTTATTTTTTTTTTACTTTCCTTGTTTTGTTTACTTTGCTCAGAAATGTGAATGTACCATGTTTAGTTTCAAGCCTATCAATCTAGATTTTATTTTTAAATTTTTTAATAAACATATAATGTGTTTTTATCCCCAGGGGTACAGGTCTGTGACTCGCCAGGTTTACACATTTCATACCACTCATCATAGCACATACCCTCTCCAATACCTATCAATCTAGTTTTATGACCATTTTAATTAGCATGTTTTACTAGAGTAAAATATTTTGCATATTATAAAATGTATTGCCTTTAATGATATACTTTCAGGCTTTAATTTTTAAAAAATCTGTGATTATATATGCCACAAACCAATAGTTCAATGTTCTATCACACCATATTACAATTATAAACTATATTCTATCACATACAATCATAAGTGTTACAAGCCTTACAAAGTACAGTGAGAGTATTTTTTAAAGAGCTGTTGCTACTCCCCTGCTAATTTTCATCTTCCATAGACCACCCCTACCGTTGCAATTTGTCATGTGTTCTCTGTCATCCTCCTGTTATGGCCTAAACAAAATTATCTGACAATCAAAGGCCATCTAGCTCTTTTTCATTCAGAAGCCTCCCCTTATAGTCTTAACTTGGTACAAATTTGGCATGTCTCCTTATGAGGAGGGACGTCGGATTACCCATATAATAAAGACACTGTAATTCACCCCAACTGTCATTTCATGTTTCCCCACCTCGCCTGAGTGTGGGCACACATTCATGCAAATGCTGTTTTTTACCGATCTCAGCATGGTCCTGAAGAGAAGAACACAGTCTCTCTAATCTAAACCAAAGCATCCTCCCCACCTTCCTCAAATAGCATATTTTGTGATTTCAAGTTCACTGGTCATTTCCTTCTGATTTACAGTATACCACTGTGCCGCATGTGTCATCCAATAAACTCTTCATGAGAACATTTGCAGCAAGATTATAGGGGGGAAGAAAAGGCAAACTGAAAACTGCATTTACCAACGTCAAGGTCCTCTCTCTATCTTCTTAAAAACACAAACAAGGAAGTGGGCACCACCTACACATCACTAGCACCTTATTATAATACTGCAGTCATCTGACCTTTTCCCTACATCACTAATGACTTTTTTCTGAGTTCAATGAGAGCATTTTCAAACACCATCTAGAATGCAGCACTGCATGTCTCAGAGCCACTACAATAATATCTGTAACTTTTCTATCTAAGTTTTTGTCTCTGCATCCCTTCTTGCGCCATGTGATACTTGGCTTTCTTTCCCTAATTCTGTTTCTTTAGCAATCTCTAAATTCCTTTTGCAAAATATTCCTAATTCTACCCCTCTTCTCTGACACAGTTCTCTTAAAACATTCAACACATGTTCCTTGAATGTTTTAGTATGTGTAGGTCATACCCACTTTCTTATGTATGTGTTCTTTTTTTCCTTTTCTCACTTACTTGACCATATTCTTTATTTTATGGGAAGGATGGAAGAGGGAAGAAATCTAGGGTTAATTCTGGCATATTAAGTCTTTCTTTGACCCTGGACTAACCACTGTAGCTCTCTGGGCCTCAACTTCCTCACCTGTAAGTAAGAAAGGTAATTGGGTTGTCCCATGATCTTATTGCTAGTTCTAGAAATTCTATAATTGCAAGAATCAGTAACTATATCCATACCATATGTCTATATCTATACCTGTTTCCCTATTGCATTCTATTTCTTAGACTAAACTAGAATCAAACTTTTTTCCTCCCAGTTTCCAGTTGTAAATTCTATAATATTATATTGCTTATTTTGCTTATTTTTCTTTTACTTATACTTTTCAAATCTATTTTCTGTTTGTCTGAACTCCAGAGAAATCATATTGTAAAATTTGTAAATAGCCTGCTTTGTAAATCTCAAACCTGGGACTTCATTAACCTACTCAGTTTGTGAGCACATATGCATACATACATATATACACATGCATATTTTTAAATATATACACACTTTGGTGTCTCTGGAATCATAGTTGTCTATGTTCAAAGCCTAGCCATATACTTCCCTCTCTGAACCATAGTTTCATCAAATGTGAAAATAGTGTTCCTACCTTAGAGCTCTGTTCTGAGGAATAAATCAAATAATTATGTACAGTGTTCAACAGAGTCCGAGTATGTAGTAGCTCTTAAACTGTTCCCTTTACCCTCCTACTCATTATTTAAATACTATTTCAAATGGAACATGTAACCAAGCTCCTGTGGCAAGCTGACTTCCTTTGTCTTCCACACTGGGCACTAGAATTGTGACTCTGGTGGAAAGATGGCATCCTTCAAATCCCTGGATCTATTTTTAATAACACCTGGAAGAGTTCTTTATTTGAAAATTTTCTGACAATGATAAAAGGATTTGTGGCAATGAGTAAATCTACTCTCTGTAAAGAAAATTTATTATTTGGTGGGCACGTCAGTTCCAGCTCACTTCCTTTTCAGTGAGGAACTGGTACATCACGTGGTTAGTGTAATTGAGGGGATAATATCTGTTTTGGCTCTGCATGGAACCTCTTCTGGATTTTGTCTATGCAGATTCCTCCTTCTTTGCCAAGGCAGGACTCCTTTGTCTTCTCACCATGAAGTTGATAAGCCTATCTCGTTTTTATTTTTTGTCTTCTCTTCTGTTATAATGGAAGACATGTCCTGCTAGCCCGCCATTTCCCCCCTGCATCATCAATCCCTTCTCTGCCTTGTTAATCCATCTTCTATTGACATGTTCTAGGATATACTCTTCTTAGAATAGAAATCTCCTATCTCCATCCTAAATCCTCCTATAGTTAATATTCCATCTCTGATCCTTTTCACAGCAAAATGTCTCAAAAATCTGTTCTCATGGTCCTCATGTCTTCACTTCCCATTTATTCTTTAATCACGTTGCCTTTTTTCACTTTTGAAACAAAACTGCTCTCTGTATGGCAACCAATAAACTATCACCTGGTCAAATCCATGCTTAATTCATTGGTCTTCTCTGCCTTGGCTTCTGACCAGCATTCATAGTGCACTCACGTTTCCTTAAAATATTTTCTACCTTCACTTCCATGATAATCACACAATCTTGGTTTTCCTTTTATTCTATCTTCTGTGTCCTTTGCAGGATCATCCTCCTCTCCAGCTTTTAAATATTGGAGAACGTTAAGACTTAATCTGTATTTAATGTCTCTATCTGCAATCTCTTCCAGTTCCATGGATAGAATTGCTATTTCTGAAATGACTTCCAAAATCTTATCTCTAGCACCCAAGCTCTGCTCTAACATATCCTGCATCTATACCTAGATATCCAATAGGCATCTCATACTTGACATACTCTAAATCAATCTCTTAATATAACCCCTTCATTCCTCTAATCTTCCCCATCTCATTAAGTGGCACCATCATCTTTCTTGTTATACCAGTTAAATACATCTTACCCTTGACTCTTCTATCTTCTCCCTCCCCACTCAAATTTAATCTACTTGAGTTCTACACGTTACCTATACCTATTAAATATATTTCAAAATATCCATTTTTCTCTACCTCGGATGCCACAATGCCCAGTTAAGCCATCATCATCCTTTCATATTACTGGAGGAGAGAACTTGGAGTAAAAAGGGATTAAGTCATGTGCTGATATGTTTATATGGCAAAGAGTTACCCATTCTTCAGCCTGGCTTTTCAAGAAGGAATTTTAATGAATAATAGAATGATAAGAAATATGACATTTATTCTATTAGAAGAAGGACTGAAGTGAGGAAAAAGTGGGAGTATAAATATATGGAGTATAGGGAGCAAATATATATGACATTCCTTTTTTGGAAGATCCCTAAGGCTCAACCAAGAGGAAAGCATAAAGGTAGTATTTTAAAAATTAAAAATAAATCCATTTTAATATGTTAATCCAAAATGACTCCAAAATGCATCAATTTAGACTTTCTATTTTGAATATGTTAAATCAGCAACTTTTTTTGAAGGACCAGAATCTTTGTATTTTTAATATGCTGTGGTAATAAATGAGATTTAAAATATCCTTTGAAAGAAAGTATCTCTTCATGTGTGAAGTTAGAACTTTGAATAATTCTCATTTATTCCTCTTGTATCCTTATATCTCCAACTCTCACATAGCCTAAGAAATAGTCATTTGGGACATCACTCTGTAATTCCCTCATGCTCTAGAGTATACATTGGTGGCACATAAACACAATGTATATTGACTCGGTTTTTATTGTGGAATGTAGCAAATACCTCTTACCATTTTTCTTAGTCCTACAATTCTCCTAGGGTCACTTCACTTTGGGGAACAAGGAGCTTCTATTTTTTATTGTTGTTGTTGATTTATTTTGTTTATTCCTATGCCATCTTTATGGTTCCTGGCATGAACAAGTGATGCAATGTAATGAAGGAAAGACACACACTCAGAATCCTCTGCTCATGTGTATACATTATGAACCTAAGTGGCTGACTTTCCCTGCCTTCTGGAGAAGACAGAGACTGTACTGTGATCTTTCCAAATATCTTAAGATAACTAAAATTTTACTTGGTTTTCTCCCATCCCCATCTTTATTTCCTAGCTTCAAACAACCAATAATTTTTCTCCTGTCCTCCACCTCCCAAGAGGACTTTATTTTCCTGTTATTTTTCAAACATCTGTCAATCAGAACTCTAATGCATGTTCTCACTATAAGTTCACTGAAAACATTTGTGTACTTTACTCTCAAGATTTCCTCTGAGTTCCTCTAACCCACTGTCATTGAGTTTGACTGTATTATCCCATTATATTTCTCTCCTATTTTACAGTTTCACTTCTGCTATTTTTTTCACTGCTAATTAAAGTTTCACTGTATTTACTGTGCATCAACTGCTATTAGAGTTTCACTTTCTGCTATATTTTTACCTCTATCACAGCATCTCCTAACCATAACTTTTCTGACCTTTACTTTTTTGCATAATATTCTTTATTCTTGGCTTATTCAGAAGAATCACTAAAATCATTTCAAAGTCCTAGCTTCTTGTTTTTCCTCATGTATTCTCCAAAGTCTGATCCATTTCTTTCCCAACCCAATCTGAAGCTTACAGCAAATTCATTATTAACAAGCATTTTAATTATCTCAAACATGCCTCTTGTGTTCAATCCAACTGAGTCTCTAATCAATGTTCCCTGGTTGAAGAACTCTTCTCAGACCCCCTCTGGCAAATCTTCACTGTGATTCTTCTTTGAAAGCATCACCAGCAGCCTTCACATCCTTTTAGAGACTGAACAACTTCTTTCAAGCTTACTCTTAAGCTCCTCCCTAAACTAGTTCTTATTTAAAAAAAAAAAAAAGTAGCTAACCCAACAGGACGAATTTGCTTTCCTTCTCCTTTCCCTCCATTTCTCTTTTCCATGCTAAATCAGCTTCTCACCATTGCTTCTCTTTTACAGAGTCCACATTTGCAGGTAACCTGGATACTGAGAGTGAGCTTGGCTGGAATATCACTGGGCTCATCACAAGTGAACTCTGTCTGGAGAGCACCTGATGTGGCTCTCCTTCTCCACAAGGACCACAGTAGTATGAGCACATACTGAACTCCTAGTTTCCCCTGACTCCTCCAACACCTGTTAAGAGTACTGTACATTTTGGGGGCGCCTGGGTGGCTCAGTTGGTTAAGAGTACTGTACACTTTGGTTCTGATGTTCTCTTTAAATTAAATGTGCTTTGCTTTCCTCACACTTTGTTCTTCCTCTACCCCTCATCCCAGGGGCAGTCATGCTGCCTCATCAGAAATACAAGCCTCTTACATAGAACCCACAAACTAAATTCAGTAGGAACTCTATTTGAACTACATTTGCTCTAGTACTTGTAATTAACTTCCAACCTGGATATTACAGAGGTCTGCTGTGATCTAGTCTAGCAGGGCATCACAATCAAAGAAATATAGTCAAACAAAAGTAAATAGAAATTATTTCAAATCTGTACTTATCTCTTAAGAAAGCCCAAAAGGCACAGTGAAATACCTTTAAAATCCTTTCTAGCCATCATTGCCACATTCTCAGTACTCTCCACACAGATGGAAATTCTCACAAATTCTCAATCCACCTGGCTTGTCTCTCTTTCCATATTTTCTCTTTTATGTTAATGGCTAAAAATCACTTTTTTAGTTCATCACTACAGCTCTCTTTGTCTACATACTACTACCAAATTTTCCTTCCTGCATACACGTGCCATCACTTCATCCACACTAAGCCTTCTCCAGAAGCCCAAGCTCTCCATTTCTGAACACTCCACAGTACAGAAGAAAGAAATGCAGTCAATCCACTTCTCTGGCTAGACTCAGAACATCACTCAAACTCTATACCAAAAAGGAGAGCCCATGAACTGACCCATCAATCAGGAACTGACTCCTCTCTCCTTTGAAGGGGGCACAAGAGTGAGAAAACACGAATATGGTAAATATATTATGATATTTCCTTTCTAAAAGTGGAAATCCATATTAGTTGACAATCTCTTGTACAAAAAAGAGCTAGGAAAGATATTTTCTGGCTGTACTCGATCTTCACAATGTGTTTAATGCGACCTCTCTATATAAAAGTGTAGAATCCTATCTTAGAAAACTTCTGGAATGTGGGGGTGATGGGAACACTGGTTTAAGAGTTGGAAAACCTGGAATTAAACTTTTCACTATCACAGGCTGGATGACCTTAAATAAGCGACTTGCTTACTTAGTTTAGGTTCCCCAGAAGCAGATCTAAGAAAAATATTTAAGTAAAATTAGTTGACTTGAAAGATGACTCAAAAAAAACATGAGTGTTGAGAAGGGAAATGAGATAGAAAAAGGAAAGCAGTCAGCAACAGAGGTCCTGTAAGTTACCACTGTGGGCAACTGAAGTTTATTTTGCTGGAACTCCGACTATATAGGAGATACCCTTCAAAGTTATCCCACTCCAGGATGAGGCAGATGGGATATTTAAACATACATACATTTGTCAAAACCTTTTTTGGGGGTGTGGGATGATATTAATTCCAGCTTACCCTTAGAACAGACAGGGAAGGATCTATTGATCAGAGTAAACACTCAAAGTACCACAGATTCTATTAGTTATAAGATTTGGCAGGGTGCATGAAAATAATAAATATCAAAGAACTATGGGAAGAACACTTGTAGTGCCTTGCTACATTCTTCCTTTGCACTACTTAGATACACTCATACCACATATGAAGGTCACTCCATCCTGTCACTGATTCACAATTTCTTCTGTAAAATTACAGTAGGAGTATTAGTGGAATAAGCCACAGTACCCCCTGTTTCACTGATCCTGAGACCAAAATTAATATGCATTATGTCCTTCCTTTATCACACATGCTTGCTTTTCCTTTAACTCCAACTAGTGCTTTAGCTTCTCTAGATTGCTTGCCTGGTAGGGTAAATCAGGCTCTAATCCTTGAAGGATCTGAGCTCCTGTACTACATCCTTGTCACGTATGGCTGCTGCAGTGCCCACTCAAAGTTATTATCAGGCATGGAAGCATTTAGAGGGACATCACTGGACCACCTGTGCTCCAAACATACTCTTTCTTGCTCCCATTAGGTAATAACAACTCTTATCTCCTCTTAAAAACCAGGGTCAACCATCCCGCCAATATGGTAACTTCTTCCTTTGCCTGTTTGTCTGCTATTATGAGAAGCACAAAATTACCAGCTAAGATTTAATGGAACGTTTTCCATGTCCCTTGACAGAAGACTTACTTCCTATTCCTGAGAACTTCTAATTTAGCAAAATTTAAAGTTGTGGTTCCAGAAATCACAAATCCCCCAATCAGACTGACTTTAAGATGGGCACCACTCTTACTTTCAATCCTTGGGTTTTTTCTCTATATCAGGAACACAGGTTGACATTATATGGCAATCAATTCAAAATATGTAACACCTCTTAAGCAGAGCCCTACCTGCTCAGAGCTTCATCACCCAGTTAGGTCTCTAACTGTGCCTTTAAGAATTAAAGTTCACAGCATTTCATCAGGCCAGCAGCTTCTGTCTGGGTGGGTGAGGCACAAAATGGTTGGACTAATGGGTCCTACTAAGAACATGTCCATTGTTGAAATTTTATGCCTATAAGTGATTCCCTTAATCCAAGCAACATCATGGGGAATTCCATTATGATAAATGAGGTACTTTGTGGACCCTCTGACTGAGGGGCTGGAAAGGCAAAAGGTCACATTTACTGGCAGTTTGAGAGCCAGCTAACATGCACAGAGATAATAAATATCAAAGAGATATGGGTGGGACATTGACTTTATCTACTGACTTCCTGAAACTCAGTTTCTTCATCTATAAATTGGACCCAATCTATGGGAATCTGCTTTTAAAATATTATAGAAATGTAAGCTATAAATATTGCTTTCCATTAGAATCTACAAAAGAAATATCATTGCTCCAACCTCTAGAAAATGAGAACCTATTTTGAGTTTTCTTTGACATTTTATTTCATACTTAGCTACCTGTGGTTAATATGTGACTTTAAATCTAAGCTATAAAAATTGGGCGACTAAAAAGAAAATCCGTCTTAACAGATAATAAAAAAGAGAAAATTAAGGTTTCCATTTCCAAATAAGACGGTTGCTCTTAATAACACATATGAAAGAAACTAAGAATAATTATTTTTTTAAAATAAAATCTGTAATTAAGTACTTGGACAGTTGGTGGAGGGGAAGGTCCTTAACTATTAATGTTTGATAGACATTTTAATCTAGTACGTTAAATCAAAGAATTCATTTATTTTAGAAAATAAGATCACTGGATGATACCCTTGATTTTTAAGATTAATAAAAGTCATCCTTAGAGGAGACTTTTCAAAGCTTTCTGAGTTGCTCTAAAAGTCTTACCAGTATTTTCTCCCTATGAACAGCAACTAACATTACTTTATGTTCAGTAAGCACACATTCAATTTTGTTAAAATCCAGTTTCTGCTAAGCTGTATTAATTTTTGTGGGAATTTATAGGGAAGAAATGATGGGATAGCCTTAGGACCATGAGGCCACATAATGAAATGCAAGAGCCAGTCTAGTAGAAAGTAAAAGTCTACTAGGAAAGAAAAGGCAGTGGGCTGAGGCTATAAAGAAGAAAGGAAGTGTAATGGCACAGAGAGTGCATTTTTTTGGTACCAAGAAGTTATTTTTATATGAGAAAGAACAGATCCAACCTAGTAGGTTCAAATGGTAATGTTCATGAGTGAGATATCCTTGGGGAGACAGAGTTCTCAGAAGAATGAGAATGCCAACTGACTGTCAGATTTGGTTATCAATTACATCTTTGGAAATACTATTTTCCAACAGAGACAGTTTCCATTTTAATAAATTTGTTATCATGGTTAATTGAGAGTATTTTAACTAAAAATGTATTTCTTATTATAAATAAATATCCATAGTAACTTTTAGGATACTGCTGTAAAAACTGTTTGCACATTCCTGAGGCTATTCACCAATAACTAAGAAGTACCTATTATCTCTCCTCATCCAGGGCCAGCAACATAGGAATGAATAGAAAATCTTAGCTGCATCTGAGAAGTCTAGTTAGAACTGCCTCAAACCTCAAAGCAATAAGAGAAAATAATGCACAATGTCACACTTGGTAAAAAGACATGGTGAGATCATTCACAACCTTTTACAAAGGACAAACATGAAAAGCAAAAATTCATTAGTGACAACAAATACCTGTCCCAAGGCTTAGTGCTTGATGAACTAGGACTTATGACTACACCAACATTCAAGATTAATGTTCTCTTTTGTTCGCATAGAGAACCATAGACATGATTAAAGTTCTGCTTCTCCATCACATCCTCTCTTACGCTCTTCCCACAAACAAAGAAATGTTTTCCTTCTCATCAGCCTTGGAAATAGTGATACCATATTTTTATCCCCACATTCAGGAAAAATTTATATAATATAATAAAGCAGATTGACATTATGTATCTTACCATCTATAGCAAAAAAGCTGGCTCTCTTTCTCTCTCTCTCTCTATATATATATGCATATGTGTGTGTGTGTGTGTGTGTGTGTGTGTGTGTGTAGTTTATATCTTCAATAAATTTTCTTCTTAACTTCTTGAGTAGTCATGCTTTTCTTTTACCAACATGTAAGTAGTTCCGTGTAGTATCTTAAACTGGTGTTGCAGAGGAAGTAATATTTTTGGCAATAACTCAGGGACAGGAGGGTTTTTTCCCATAAAAATGCACAAATGCAAAAAGTCTTGTTTTCTTTGTACTTTTACACTTAGATGATATTTCAAATATTATTTTTCACAGTATTTTAAAATAAATGTTCATCTCAGAGTATTTAGTGATGGGTGCAGTCCCTCCCTAAAACAAAGAAATATGCAAAAAAAAAAAGGAAAAAAATAAAATGTTTAAGAAGAGAAAAAAATATGATTACCAGGACAAGAATTATTTTTTATTAGAAGTTTATGACTAGAATCAGGATTCTAAACTCCTGATCTCAAGGTGCCTGGGTGGTACAGTTCACCAAGCAACTAACTCTTGGTTTTGGCTCTGGTCATGATCAAAAGGTCAGGAGATTGAGCCTTGCTTAAGTCTGGGCACTTAGCACAGAGTCTGCTTCCAGTTTCTCACTCCCTCTCCCTCTGCCCCTGCCTACCATGCTTGCACTCTTTCTCTCTCAAATAAATAAGGAAATCTTAAAAAAAATAAAAATAAAAAATCTTGGTCTTATAGTTTGTAGTAACATGATTTCTGTGAAATTTAAATAGGTAGAAATTCGATTTAAGTTTTGTTAAGATGGAAAACTAGATCAAATACCTTGTCAAAACATGGATGTTCAAACAAAACAAAACAAAACAAAAATAGATGTTCAATTCAATTTGAAATTTTTAGACTGACTACCAGTTAAATTATAGAAATAAAAACACTTTTGTTCTATTCAAAGGATAATACAAAATAATTTAAAGACATGCTTTCTATATTTATGGTGTTTGGAGAACTATTATTTTATGTATTTAATCTATTATGCTAACTTAACAATTTGATTTAGACAATTTATATAACTGACAAGATATTCAAACTAACCTGCTCACCATACCACAGTTCTTAATATTAAATATAAACAGATATAAGACAAAGTTCCTTTCCCTATTTGCTTCAAATACCTGGATTTTCAAAGACAGCAAATTTTAATGCAAGGGAAATTCTGTAAATGAAAGATGTCACCTTTATATAATACTGCCATTAAAACCCACTACAATCATCTTATAAATTTACAGTAATCTGTTTTAAAATCCTTTAATTAATGTATACCTACAATGTTTAACAAAAAAAATGCGATTTCAATCTAAATTCAAATATATGTAACTATCATCATGTCACCCTAATAAGTAAATGTATTTGGTTTAACAGTGTGAACTGCTCTAAATGTTTTATTCTCCTTAAATGACTACACAAAAACATGAAAAAATGGGGGAAAGGATGAGAATGAGCTAATATTTATCGAATGCTTTCCTTTGTGTCTGTCTCTGTTTTTAGCATATTATGTATATCGTCTTAAATAGCAATTGTCTTTTCTTTTATTCTTTAAATCAAACGTTGGGGATTTTTTTCTGTTCAGGGCTAAGGAAGGACTATTTTAGCCTCACAGATCTTTGGGGCAACTGTTAAGTCTGTCAGTCTGTGTCAGGAATGGATAGCATTGAGCTTCTCCTTCCATAGAGCTGAGTTGCTTCTGGAAAATGGCTACTCTTAATTAGAGGGGATGACATTAAAATTTTATGTTTCTTTTTATCTCATCCTGTCAAAATTTACTCATGAATTCATTTATTTTAGACACTTGGTATATCAGTAAAGTAGTACACGCATGCAATGTATAAATAAATATGCATATGATAGCGGTATGTTCGCAAATATTTTTCCTAACAGAGCTATGCAATCAAACAAGTTTTAAAAAACACTGCACCAGACCATAAACACCATAAGAAGAGGGATTATGTTTGTCTCTGCACCCTTCACAGGGCCTTGAACATGATTACCCCTCAATAAATTCTTGTTTAATAGGTAAATGAATAATAAGTATCTCCAACTCACTGTCTTTAATAATTAGTTGGAATTATTATATGTATGCTAGAGTAACTAAAACTGTATTTGTAAAAACAAATTATTCTAGGCTTGCTTTCATAAATAGGCAAAAATCAATTCATAAATAATAGCATCCATTTGCATGTAAACAATGTTCTAAAGTCTTCTAAAATTATGTTGTCTCTTTTATAAAGGTTAAATACCCCCCACCATCTTCTTTAAGCTATTTGTCTATTCAGTTAAAACTTTCTTCAAGATAACACAAAGGGAAATGTCAGCCTTGGCAAATGATCAGAAATTCCAAATTATGTAGAATCTGAATTAATAAGGTTTTACTGTATCTTCAAACCAACAAAAATCATTTACTATGTTCAAGGTCATTACTTCCATTTTGAAAGGGTAAATTTAACTTTTAAGTAAATGTGTGCTCAGTAGTGATTCTCTAAGCTCTGTCGTGTATTCATATCTAGAGAATATGTCTTGGGAAACATTAAAATAATTATTGCCATTTAAACTTCATCTCTCCAGTATAACCAACACCATATTTTTATAATTTTTCCAAATTATGTGTCTGCCTTATCATTTCCTTTACTACAGCCTTCCTACATACTAAAAACATAAAAACATTTCCTGTTTTTAAAGTAATCTTTTGTATACAATAGTTTTTTGTTTAAAGCATTTGGATTACCTACTCCCACCCCCCCCTTTTTTTGGTCCTGCCTCTACTGTACTTCTCTTTCATCTGTAAGAAACTTACCCCTGCTTGCAAGCAACGAGAATGAAGTGACAGAAAGTTTAGCAGAGCTTGGTCTCTGACATCCCCCAGTTAGGTTCTCTGCAATGAAAGGTGGAAGGGTAAGTTGAGGAATCCAGTTCAGTAGCTGGTGACAGACACTAACCTTCACAGGCAGTTACCAGTAGGGTTTCCTCTAATTTGTTTATTCATTCAATAGCCCGTATTTACTACATACCTTTATATGCAAGTGTTACAGATTCGCTGGTGAACAGAACAGACCCTGCCTTCATGGAGTTCACTACTGTCCACTAGGGGAGTTTTACACCTCTGAGCAGATATATGAGTACATTCTTGCAAATTGTGACAAATGCTGAAAATCAAAAGAACAAGTATTTTGATCACTTTCTACCCACAAATTGATGATTTAATAAGGACAACCAACCATAATAGAGATCTTTTCTTTTTCTTGAAAGTCCTTTCTGGAGTTGGTAAATAGATGAGAACTGGCTGAGACTTTGCTGGTTAGAGTCCGAATACTGCTATGCTGATTCACTCTCAGTGAATAACCATATGTCACGCCTTGCTTTTCCGGCCAGCCTTTATCTCGGTAATCTTGAATCTTTCATAGTTACTCTGTATAAGAAAGTTACCAAGGATAAGGTAGAGTGTGGAGGTTAGGGGAAGTTCAGGGCTGATTTTTTTATTGTGTGTATAAAAAATAAAGTGTTTACCATGGTAAACATTGAGGAACATTAGGATAAAGGCAGGAAAAAACCAAATGCAGTTAAAATGCTGACAATGCCATGGTTAATCTAAGACACTAGCCAGAAAAAAAATATGTATATATAGCCTGATTGCATTGGCTATGGAATATATATATATATGGTAAACATATATGTGTGCATATATATATATATGTGTGTGTGTGTGTGTGTGTGTGTGTATATATATATATGTATATTGATAAGGAGTATATCCCTTAGCCAAATGCAATCAGGCCAGTTCTAACTAAATGAATATATCGTCCCAAGTACAACCACATTGCAATGACCAACATACTCTTTTTTTTTTTTTTTTTTTGACCACCATACTCTTAATGCGCACACAAATTCCAGGCCAAAATAGTATCTTTAGTTCTATGTCCTGGTGTATTTGACATCATCTAAGGAATACTTTCTCTTCAGTTTCTGCTGTAACTGAAATACATTATCTCTTCTTTTCTTCCTGAGTTTCCAGAACAATGATCAATTTAAACCTACAAGGCAGGTAAGAATACAGTTTAATTATTACCATTAGTTGATTTACAACCTTGGGAATTTTCTGAGTGAAGTCTGAAACTGACCCCCATTCATGGAGGGCCAAGAGAGACTGAGAAGAGGCAAGCCCCTCCAGATTGGTAGGTGACAGGTTTACTAAGCAAAAGAACTTACGTAAGTGGCTTGTCTCCACTGGCCGGAAGATGAATAAATCTCCACACCTGCCTGGCAGAATCTTGAAAGTTTATATAGAGGCCTTAATGGGGTTCAGTCACACATACCATCTAGATGGTCTCAACAACACATTGCTCTCTCAAGGCTGCATCCTTGAAAATAACTCCCACTGTGGGAATGGCTGGCGGAATGTACATCCCAAGTACAGAGGAGAGGGTGAAGAGCCTCTGATTGCCTGGGTTCAGCTTGCAGGTCAACCAGAGGTTACATTGTCTCCATGACCTCCTCCAATACCATTAGCTCAGGAAATGTCCTGTAGAATTCCCTGAAGAGGGGAAGCTCTTAAGGAGAACATTCTGTGTGGAACAACAGTATGAAACACTGTACTTTCAACCCTTTTCCTCTTGTCTTTTCCTTTTTAATGGTCATTCTTCTTATTAATATTACTATTACCTGGTGTTTCTTTTATCCAACACATAAGGAAGCAAAATATATCCTTCTGTAAAAAACACAGGTCCACCAATAAATTATTTCTCCTTGCTAGCTTTCTTATGGTAAGGTTCCTGGGTCATATTAGGTACATTTTTACTAATGATTATTTACTGATATAATTAGCGTTATAAGAGTATGCCACTTCCTCACATCTAGGAAGAACTTAATATTTTCTCTAATTCAATTTTGTGATGGTATAAACACATCATTTTTGCACATACTATAAATGTCTGAATTTTAGAGTTTTAGAACTGTTGTATTTCTTCTATCATGTATTACGTAATCTGATTTTCTGTCAATTTTTTTCTTGTTATTTACCTTTTACTTATGTGGGAGGATAACTTTTGTCTGTGTCATTACCACCATTGGTATTTTTCCTCTCTCCTACCAAGTCGGGAGAGAATATTTAACTGCTAAAGATTTTAACTCTTTATCATATTTTACATTCCTTATATGGTTATAGATTTTTCTTATATTTAGGGGCTAAAATACAATTCAATTCCATGGCATCTTGGATTTCAGTATTGTTGGAAGGATATTCTCTACCTCCTCAAGGTGAAAAAGACATTTCTTTCCATTCCTTCTTTTTTATCAGGTACTTTTTTTCATTGAACTAATAGCTAACTAGCAGCAAACTCCTGAGTGAACTGCTGCTGTATTCAGAGGTGCTGAATCCACAGCAATGTTTAAAAATCAATAAATAAAAGCAGCTGGGACCAAATACACCTCACTCTTTAGCCAACTCCAAATGCATTATGGTTCTGAGCTCCAACAGGAGCTTCTTCAATCCCTTTAGAAAGGACTTCAGACTCAGAGTGAGACGAAGACCTGAAGTTGATTTTTCCTCTAAAACAG
Organism: Mellivora capensis; assembly: GCA_004024625.1. Taxonomy (NCBI): domain Eukaryota; kingdom Metazoa; phylum Chordata; class Mammalia; order Carnivora; family Mustelidae; genus Mellivora; species Mellivora capensis. Next base: position 36,370 of record PISX010008568.1, read on the forward strand.
TTCTGTCCATGAGGTTGTCTGAGACAGCTATCTTTACCTTGTTCCACCGTCTTTTTTTTTTTAATCTTATTTATTTGACAGAGAGAGATCAGAAGTAGGCAGAGCAGCAGGCAGAGAGAGAAGGGGAAGCAGGCTCCCCACTGAGCAGAGAGCCTGATGTGGGGCTCGATCCCAGGACCCTGAGATCATTACCTGAGCCGAAGGCAGAGGCTTAACCCACTGAGCCACCCAGGTGCCCCACCTTGTTCCACCATCTTTAAAGTGATGTTCCACAACTGCACGCTCTATTTGAAGCAAGTTCTAATTCATTTCAAGAAAAATGGCATTTCTCCCCCATCAGAAGAGGAAGGTAATGGATAAATGAATCTTGAGTAAAAAAGAGATAGAGGAAACAAATACAAGAAAATGAACTGAAAATAAAAATATAATCATTACTACATTGTTACTATATAGTGTTACATTAGGAAGAGAGGGGACATAAGATGGAGAGGTGGTATAAATGAGTTAAGTCCTTGTCTTGCTTAGATTATGTTTAAAGTTGATAAGTCAAGAAAGAATACTACAAGCATGCAATTGGAGGGCTAGATGCAATGACAAGAAGAACTAAAAATGGAAATAGTTAAATTTGGGACTGGGAATAGTGCAGGGTAGAGCAGATGACAGGAAAGGTAGAACCATATAAGACCTCTGCTCTGTACAATTGTATATCTTAACCATGTACTACTTCGATAAAAACGAAATACATGTACATAAAGGCAAAACAACCTCAATGATCAGTCTTGGCCTCCAATAGTTAAGCATTATCTCCTCATAATAAAATGAAATAATAAGATGTATCAATGGCTATGCATTATTTTTGCTTTGAAAACAACCTAACTGCAATAGAACATTTGCTGTAATTGGATAGTTTGCCGAAGATACATAGAAAAAAAATTTTTTAAAAAGCTAAATAAGACAAGAAAGAAGCAATCAACCAAATTCCAAAATGCTGCACATTCTAAGGACAAATGATCTAGTTTTATAGCAAATAATGACAAATAAATAAATTACTTATAGCATAAAAAGGACTGAAGAGACATAAGATACACTCTATATGTGAAACATAATTGATTCCTGATTTGAACACACCAACTGTAAAATACATCTTTGAGAAATAGGAAAATTTGAATATTTACTGAATATTAGGTGACATTAACAATTAATTAGAAAAGGTGTGATAATGGCACAATGAGTATGTTAAAAATGTCTTTGCAGGCAGAGAAGAATATGAAAGTACTTAGAGGTAAAATGACATGATACATTGGATTTGCCTTAAAAATACCTTAGCAAAATAAAATGTTGGCAGTAATAGTGACAAATGAAAAAAGAAGCTTGTTGTCTCCAGGTGATGGGCACATTAGGGTTCATGATACAGTACTACGTCCTTTACTTTTAATATATTTGAAAGTTCCTATAATAAAGAGATTTTTAAATTTTAAGAAGTGGATAGGCTCAGAGGTACTGGGAGATTTTCTTTAGTAATCAATGAATGTGTAGGAAAATAAAACTAGACAAGCAAAATTAAGACTGAGATCAAGCAATGTCATTATGACACATACCATTCCAAATCTTTTTATAAATATGTGGGTATATAAGAAAGTGATGCTTTCCACTGAAAGAAAAATGATTTATAGAGAGAGACAGGAACTGGGAATGGGGCTAAGCACTGAGCTGATTTAGGGTTGGTTTGTGACAACTTGGAAAACACTAACCCAGCTCCTATAGACTTGCCTTGGGAACAGGTGATGAGTAGCAATAAAAGAAACATACATTTAGGAGAACAGCCAATCTTAATGCTGAGTATTTCAGGTGAGGAAACAAAACAAAACACTGAACATGGGATTTTCCTCCCTTATACCTTGAGGAGCCATGGGCTGGGCAAAAATATTCACTGACTAACTGAGCAGGCTGTAAAACAGAGCAGGAACCTAAGCCCAAAATTCACCTTTTCATGCTGACAAAGCATGGGGCAACAACTTCCTCCTGCCTTGGAAACCTAGGAGTATGGTGACATCTTATGTAGCAACCAGCATTCCGAGGTAACAGACAGTTCTGCCCTCAAGGGAGAGCATCTCAATTCTAGGTCTTACAAAATGTCTAGGAAAACCAGAATGGTCCTTCAGACATGAGAGAACAGTTTTAAGTATTCATGGAAATATCACTGAAGAAGGAACCCAAGGAGAGGGAAACATTTTACTGGTTTTTGTAGGAAGAGGCTCTACTGCTGTGCTTTGGGAATTATTGAAAAGCCATTATTTGGTTCTTAAACAATTAAGCAATGTATCTCAGTTAAATACATATTTACATAAATATAATCATAAGTACATATCATTTGCTTTATTCCACTTACTAAATTGTAAACATGTCAATAAATAAACTGTAATGTTATCTTGCTATACAAGCATTCCATTAAATCACTACTCTTCAGTTTGTTCAATCTACATCTAGATCTATATCTAGATATTTAGATCTTTATAAATAAATATTTATATTTAGATATTTGTATTTAAATATTTAGATATTTCCCAATTTTTACTATTATAAAAATAACCCAATGAACATTTTGTAGTTAAATCATTATGTAACCTTTATTTTCCTAAGAAGAATTTCAAGCAGTGGAATTTCTGAGTCAAAGTGATACTGTGAATGAGCAAAACAAAATGAACTGCCCCCAAACAGAGCTGAGTATATGTAAATTACATATATGATAAAGTAGACATCATGGATTAGTGTAGAATAAAATTGTTTTACAATGAACGTTCCTAGGCCAATTGCTTAGCTATTCATCAGACTTATTTTTAACATCCCTCTTTGTTACAGAAATAGTTTAAGATGGCTTACTAAGATATTTATCATAGAGCAAGGTACGGTAAATTCCACAAGGGAGAAATGAAGTAAGGGGAAAACAAAGCTAGAAGAAGAGAGGTTTTGGGTTTTTGTTTTGTTTTGTTTTTTAATATGTATGCCTTCAAATACTATCTACTTGCTGGACATAAGCCACAAACTTCTTCTAGCATCAAATGAGAAGACAGGAGTAGCAGTTATTGAATTCACATAGATAATGAGATAAAGGCAAATTTGTTGCTAGGAGGAAGCACAAATACTTGTATGTTAACCCCTGAAAGAAATTCTCCCTAGGTCCTCTTGGAAAACAAGGTCTAAATGTAATGGACAACACCCTTACGGTATTCACCACAGTGCATTTCCTCAGCCTGTTTGCTGCAACATCCTTCAACATAAGTTAATAGGATTGTGTCAAAATGCAAGTCAATACAAACTCCACAAGGGAAGGTGAGCAATAAAATGCAGTCCACACAGGCAGCAACCTATTGTACTGATTTCATCCAGGGTCAGAGCATCTGAAGAAGGATGAATAGCATATCTTTTAAGTCAATCCTTCTTAAATATGGTTTCTCTCAACAAAAGCTTTGATAGATGTTAAGCAGCAGTGAGTTAATACTTCTTGAAATGTACTATGAGTGTAGTCATGTTAAAAGCAGTAAACAAAATAATGAAACCCTTTACAAGTATACATAAATCTTGGTAGGAATCTATCTCATCTCCCTGAAGTAAGCAGGGCAAGTAACTACACAGTTTAGATGAAATAACTAGTCAGTTAATGGGTTCATACTGTTTATATCATGGTTGTCATTAAATACTCATCTAATGATAAATTTAATTCATAATCTCCCTGCTAGACTATAAACCCTGAGGGCAGGAATCACAGATACATCATCACAGAAACAAAGTATTATAGACATTACAACTGACCACCACCACCTCTATGCATCTTGCATGGAATATTGTCCTATAAATTCAGGCATGTAATTTATAAGCCAAAGAGTGGTACACATTTTGGACAGAATGTCCAGTAAATTAATCGTCGGTAATTTGGGGGGATTAAAAGAGCTTCTGTTTTATGAAAAGGAGTACATGAAAATGGAATGTCACATAAATTCTGTCTGTTGAGTTGATAAAGTTGAGCATGAAAGTAAGAGCGAAAGGCCAAAATTCAGGGAGGTTCTTGATAACGTTATCATCAAGAATTTCTCCCCAGTTGCTTCATTTAGCTAAAATTTGAATCATATTTTATCTGAGTTCTGCAAAGTTTGAAGCAGGTGCCTTTGGTTTATATACTGGAAAAAGTTACTCTCCCAGGTAGTAATTTCTCAGGGGTATTTTACTTATTAAACAAACAAATTTCTAATTAATAGAAATGTAGGCATCTGTGGAGTTCATACTCCACAGCTTGTTTTCTTATGATGCACTCTGCCTATTGGTGGAGTGATGAAAGGAGGATATGGGGAAGAAGAAGCATGTGAACACTCTTCTCATCCCTCTCAGACCTTGTTTTCTTCACAGATGGTTTTCTAGCATGAACATCAGTTTACAAAATGTCTTGTATTATGGGGCACGTGAATTCTACCTTGCACATCCTCTATATTTTTATAGAATTGTCACATATGTTGAATTTTTAATAATGTACCCAATAAATTTTTCTAAATAAACTAGCAAAAAATAACTCTCTTTGAGATTCTAACATCTCCCATTCATTAGTTCAGAGAAGGATATGATAATTTTTTTTAAGATTTTAATTTATTTGACAGACAGAGATCACAAGTAGGCAGAGAGGCAGGCAGAGAGAGAGGGGTAAGCAGGCTCCCTGCTGAGCAGAGAACCCGATGTGGGGCTCGATCCCAGGACCCTGAGATCATGACCTGAGCCGAAGGCAGAGGCTTTAACCCACTGAGCCACCCAGGTGCCCCAAGATATGATAATATTATAGTCAATTTTATGTTTAGACTTGGCTCTATGGAAATTTTGTGGGTTTTTGTTCTGACAAAACACAAAACTAAGTAACCTTATTAAAATAACAGTGAAACATACACGCGTGGAAGTCTTATTTTTTTGCTAATATTACTTTAGATAATATGCATAATAAAACTAAATATTTTAAGTTAAATATTTAAATAGTTTTAAAATCTGTCCTTGATCTTCATATTATGGTAAAAAAGAAGTTTATATAATTATGGTTGAATTTAGCAAACTTAACATTTAACCTAGGAAGTCAAACTAGACTCAGCTAATATTTGCTTATACCTCCATGATCAAAACAGTAAATTTTTATTGAAAATAGACAAAATGAAATTCATTATTGAAACAAAAGTTTGCACAATTATTTGTAATTAAAAACAAACAAACAATAAAAGCTTATGTTAAATCAAACAGAGGGTGGCATATCTGTGTGATTACCCATAGGCCTAAATCAATGCTGGCCATCCCCAGGACCCTGATGATTGGTGTACTACCTCTCCAGAATATTCCAAAGGAGGAAAGGAGTGTGTAGTGATGGCAGAGTAGATGAGGCAAAGGAAGACTCAGTGATCTAAGACTTAAGGAGAGGCAGGCGGGGCCCCTGGATAAAAGATAATTGAGTCAACAGATGCACAATTTGATACGCTGAGTCAATAAATATCTGGATACTTACAACGCCCCAAATAATGTTGTAGGCATTATTATGACTTCAATTTAAAATAATTGAAATAATACTTCCAAAGACATAGGCCACAGATTGAAGCAGAGTAAGAAATGTGTGCACCGAGGAATGCAGAAAAAATGGAAAGAGTCTACGTGAGCAAATGAACAAGGACAACATCTGCCAACTTAACTGTCATGACTGAAACATGGCTTCAACTGAGGGATACCAAAGGACATGTTTCTTTGCTCTTATTTTCTATCTTGATAGAGAAATGTGTTTTTTTACCAACTTGTATATTATAAAATGACTTACATTTCACAATTTAAAGAGACCATTTTAAGTTTATGACAGCAACATTTTTTTTTTCCTGGTAGCATACATGGAATGCATGTATCTCCTGAAACCTGGCACACATCTTCTGATGTTTATTTGGACTTATTTGCAAATTGGAACAAGATTTGGAACAGCAAGAGCCCTAAATGTAATGGTGGCTAAAATTTTATTTGCTTGACAAAATTAACAGTATTGTGCAAGATCTAAGACAAAAGCTTACTTTAGAACATATAGTATTTCAAGGTTCTAGGGCTATATATGCCCTGAATAGTGTCAGCTACTCTCTTTTGACCCAACTGTATTTGAAAAACTGCTGTGATGTCTTCTCTCTTTATCTGAGTTAAGTATCACATTTATCCTCTGGCCTTGTCCTCACTGAGAGTCACTAAAGACCTGGTGTCCTCCTTCTGTCAGCCACTTGTTACTCATTGCTCACTAAAGTAACAAGACTCTGATAAAACTGCTTTACCCCCATTTATCTGAGGGGAAACTTCTTAGGAAAATAACAGGTGCCAAGTATAGTTTTATAAATGTAATGCAATTTTTTATAAAACACTAATCACAAACATCCAAAAGACATTCTCTGACATCTTAAAACATAATAGAAGTTTAAAAAATATGTTGTCATAAACAGATTAATGATAAAGAAAATCAATCTGCCTTCATCCAGTGACACAATGTTCTATTTACTTATTTAACATAATACTTTCCACAATTTTGATATCATTGTTCTCTTTTCTAACCTGTGAAAGGCTGCGTTAATTTGAAAAGAAAATATATACACGGTATATGTTTTAATTGCAAGTGACAAATCTGTAACTTGGGGTCTTTTCTCCTCAGTAAATCTATTTGACCCTGAAGATAACAGATCCAAGAAGACGTTAATATATTTAGTCTTTGATAACTGATCTAAAATGTCTTAAATTAGGTCATAGAACAGGAGACTATACTAGCTGAAATAAGTCATTAGGCTGTTTCAAGTTCTGATTTCTTTGGATTTTTCTAGATAATTATACAGATATAATTTTTTAAAGGAAGAAACACTTTTACACCCTCATGCAGACATGACATTTAGACCTTCATAGTTCATAATTTCCACAAAAGCCAAATGGCTGTTACCAGTCACCCAGAGCTGTCATAGGTTATAAAGCAATTAAGACCTTTTCAAGAGTTCATAATGACTATTTTTTTTCTTAAAATACTATGGCAAGCAACAAATGACATTCAGCTTCATTTAAGTCATTTTAATGGTTTGATTGGATCACATTTATCATTAGGACAAAAAACTCAGAGGGCACATTTTTCATAATCTCTCTGTACAAATTATTGCTGCACATGCATTACTTAACAGACTGTTCTCAATTCGTAGGTGCAAGGGCATTAAAGATAGTCTTGAAATTTTAGCTTAACTTCTATTACCTTGAGTTGGCACATTAACACTAGATGCATCCTCACTATTTTATGGAAACTCTTTCTGTTGCCATAGGGTCTTCATGCCTACATATTTTTATGCATGAGAAGATATATACAGCTATGACCTGAAGGAAGCATTTTTGAAAGCAATCCATAACCATAGCTAAGTCTTTTAAATGATATGGAAGACAAGTGTAATAAGCAAATCTGTGTACTGGCTAGAGTGACAGGTGCAGATAAAGTCAAGTTCTGGTTATCAAGAAAGGACAGAATGAAACTCAATGCTTAAGAAAAGTGAACAGAAATGTGCTGCCTGAAGGCTCTGAAGCAAACCCTGAGGTCTGGATGACAGCTTCTGTTTTCACCTACTGCTTGAAAAGATTGATGACAAGTGGTAGACAATGAAAAAAAGATAGCCCCAATTCTCTCTCTCTCTCTCTCTCTCTTTCTCTACACACACACACACACACACACACACACATTATATTTCAACAGTTTCCTTGGGAATGTTAAAGTTATTGTTTTCACATCCTAAACCCAGATATAGTTCCAAAGAGTAATCAAGAATCTAATCAAATTTACATTAACCCAGGAGAATTGAAAGCATGAAATAATGAAAACTAAAAATGCATTTAAGAAAGGAAGTCTGAAATTTAAACTAGTATTTTATAATATTTAATATATAATTGATCTTATGCATGTATTTTACTTCATGGGGATATAAATTATTATGCAGTGACATTTTATTTCTATTAAACTTAGGTGACCACACTTTTTTTCTGGATGCCATCCATGAGTCATTGTATATGTTGAAGTCATTCCACTTTGGTAGCATGAATATACATGTCAATAATGAGTCAAGGGGCACCTGGGTGACTCAGTCGTTAAGCATCTTCCTTCAGCTCAGGTCATGGTCCCAGGGTCCTGGGATCGAGCCCTGCATCGGGCTCCCTGCTCAGTGGGGAGCCTGCTTCTTTGCTCCCACTCCCTGTGCTTGGGTTCCCTCTCCCACTGTCTCTCTCTCTCTGCACCCCCCCAAAAAATCTTAAAAAGAAATCAGATTATGCTGAGTGAAATAAGTCAAGCAGAGAGAGTCAATTATCATATGGTTTCACTTATTTGCGGAGCATAACAAATAACACGGAGGACATGGGGAGATGGAGAGGAGAAGGGAGTTGAGGGAAATTGGAGGGGGAGATGAACCATGAGAGACTATGGACTCTGAAAAACATCCTGAGGGTTTGAAGGGGGGGTGGGAGGTTGGGGGAGCCTGGTGGTGGGTATTATGGAGGGCACACATTGCACGGAGTACTGGGTGTGGTGCAAAAACTATGAATTCTGTTATGCTGAAAAGAAATTTAAAAAAAAAGAAATCATTCAAAATTAAGCTATCTCCTATCATTTCTGAAATACAGTGGAGAAGACTGAGTGACAGAACTGGTTATAACTTGCTGATTTTCTATTTGTCGACTTCCTGATGTATCCGTTCTTCAGTCATAGTGTCATCATCATCATCGTTACCATTATCCTCATCCACTAAAATGATAGCATACTGGGGTGCCTAGGTGGATCCGTCAGTTAAGCATCCATCTCTTGGTTTTGGCTCAGGTCACCATTTCAGTGTCCTGAGATCAAGCCCCACATTGGGCTCCCCACTCAGCGGAGAGTCTGGTTCCTCTCTCTCTCTCTCTCTCTCTCTCCTGCCCCTCCCCCTGCTCATGCACACACACACACACACACACACACACACACACACACACTCAAATAAATACATAAATCTTTAATAAAAAAATAAAAATAAAATGATAGAATATTAGTACTCCAGAATTAGGAATAAAGTTGCCAAACTGCTTAATTTTTAAGAAATTAAGGTCTAAAGAATTTAAATAATACAAAACAATCTGGCAAAGGAGTAAAGATTTAAATATCCCTACACATACAACAACACTTTGCTACTAATTTTGCACTACTCTGAATGGTAGTTTCTATCATACTGTATTTCACTGAATGTGAGGCACTATCAAGCACATGACATCATTATTTTATATGCCATTTGAAAAACCAATAATTGACCTTAAACTATGATAAGCCATCAACTGTATGCCACATCTTCATTTCAAAGACATTATATAAAAAAATAGAAATCTTAGAATTGCTGAAATATGGTATCACATTATACATAAAGAAGGTCTCCATCTTATCCTGAATTCAGTAGCAAAGCTATAACATAAAAGTTCAAAATGTTTATGATCTAATTCTCACAGCTACTAGGAATAATACTTATCATTATTTTATTATATGTACTCTAACTACTTCCTGAAGTAATTTGAGGGAGCCTAAAGAAATAGATAAATCTATTTTAAAAAATCAGTAACATACATTAAAAGAATAAGAACTAAAAATAAGGGATAGAAGATAGTTTTATGATAAAACCCAGACCAACAAGAGCTGCAGAAATCTAACCAAAACAGAAATTACTTCTGAAATTTGTTGAAATTAAACACAGTAAGAATACATAAAATGATCAAAAGAACAAGTTCATGATTTATTACAGTACATATTTTCTAAGGGGAAAATTACAAAGGAGGTCACTGATGTTTCTGGACAGAGTCTTATACCAAATTAATAAAGAGATTCCTAACTTTTATTGCATCATCGACCCCTTTAACATTTGATAAAGTCCTGCCCCAAATTTCCAAAATTATATACACATAAAATATGCATGCATTTCAGGGAGTTCCTGAATGTGTAATTAAGAACCCTTCCTTGATTTCTAATCTTTCTGTCTTGTGTTACAGATTCTGGTCTTCATTCAAGGTTTGAAACTTTGGGTTTTCTTTTCCCCAACAATGAATTTTCCTGAAATCCCTCCACTCCTAGGCAGGTCACATGCTCTACTCAGATACCATTGAGGTATTTTTCAGCTTTGCTGAAGAAATTGTTCCTATTTTTGAGGTGAAGTCTCCCACCTCCCCATTTCTCTTCCTGTCTGTCTACATCTCAATGCTGAGAAGAATCTATAATATTAATGCTTTTAGTTTTAGAAATATGTTTCATTTACCTCTATTTAATAAATCTTGATTGCTACATCAAAGTTGCTTTCTTTCAATTAAAAAACTAATACAACCTATCACAGAATATTCTGTTAAGAGGTATAGAAAGTATGAAATCATGTAGAAAGTCCTTGACCTGTGTCTGCCCCAGCCTTAAATTTGGGTACACTTTCCCAGAAATTTATCCATGTCTTAAACTAGCATATTTCTGTGCACTCAAACATACAGATAAAGATACGTGGCTTTACTATTACAAGATACATGAAACTAACCCCACTGTTTTGTATTTACTTACCTAACATAACAATGTGTATGTGCACATGCTCAAATAGGAGTTTGGCCCAAATATAGGGCAGATCTTCATTTGCCTTATGAGAATAACCAATATTTTTGTATAAAATACAAATGAATTTGGCCAGCTTTACATTCAAACATTTAGAGATGTAGATAAAATATTCAATGTCTATTTATAATATTGAATTAGTTTTGGAATGATACATGCTTTAAGTAGTTATTTAAAATATCATTATCCACTCTCCAACTTCATGAAAAAAATTTGTTGAAACTCTTCACATATATGTTGGCTATCCATTTCTTTGTGATCACTAGAGCCAGTTTTGGAGTCTTTAACATAATTTTCCAAAGCCCTTCATCTTTGACTCCATCTAGTTGTTGGCGATGCCATTACTGCAAACTTAGTCAAAACCTTAAGGGCTCATTCACAAAATACTAGAACAATGATTTTTATTATGTTGGTTATTTGCACTTATCCAATAGATAGTGATTTATCAAAGTGTTAATCTGGGCCAGCAACATCAATATCACCTGGAAACTTGTTAAAAAGGAAAAATGTCAGGTCTCTTATCTGACATACAAATCTGAGATCTTAAGGTTGGGGCCAAATAATCTGTATTTTAACAAGCCCTCCAGATGCTTTTGAAATTTAAAAGTAGGAATTTACTTCATTTTCCGTAACAATCATTTACTGCATTGTTTGTAAAATTGTTACTTAAAAAATGTTTACAAACATTTCCTAACACTTCTGTTTGTGAAGGATTATGTACAGGATAAATAATCAAATCTACACTAAATTTCTGTGAAATCTTTTTTATTGATTACATCAGGTGATATTGACAAGAAATACAAATGATTGAAATTGTTTCAAACCAAGGTTGTCCCCAAACAGTATTTCTTTGATTTAAACAGAATAAGGGAGAGAAATATCCTATAATAGGAGAGATTTTAAAAGATCTCAAATACAAATTAATTATGTCTATTTGAGGGATAATTTGGGGGAGAAAAATATCTTTCCTTATGTCTTCCCATGGGTATGGCTTCATAAATTTTACCTGCTGTGGAGTATTTACACATATGGATTGAAACTAAGTTCTGGCCACAGCACTTTATCAGCACTTTATCACACCATAAGAACTCAGGGTCTCTAGTGAAGAATACCTAATTTACATATTTATAATATCTAACATCAGATGGAAGTTTATAGCAGAATCTAGTGTTCACTATTCATATATAGACCAAGATTTTAGGGTTTGTTAAGCATAAGATCTTCAGTTTTCACCACTCACGACACTTGCTACCTCTTCAGGACTGCCTGTTGCCCTTCCAGTCTCCTAAGGTTGGAAGATTGACTCTCTGGACACAGGCTCCGGACCTTATGCTGACAAGAGATCCCGGTACAAGATCTTACCCACAATGATAATCTAGTCAGCTACCCAGGGGGAAACACTACATGATAACTGACGGCCTACTAACAGACACCAGGTAAAGGTTGGTGTACTCTAGAGGATGCTTTAGGGGTGCCTGGGTGGCTCAGTGGGTTAAAGCCTCTGCCTTCGGCTCAGGTCATGATCTCAGGGTCCTGGGATCGAGCCCTGCATCAGGCTCTCTGTTCAGCAGGGAGCCTGCTTCCTCCTCTCTCTCTCTCTACCTGCCTCTCTGCCTACTTGTGATCTCTATCTGTCAAATAAATAAATAAAATCTTTAAAAAAAAATAGAGAATGCTTTAGTATCCCATCCAGATTCCCCATTAAGGACCAAGGCACTTATTTTTCCTGTTGTCGAGAGTGTACACCAACAATAGTTCACAGCTGAGTCCTGTTATAGGCATTGCTCCCAACCAGAGAGTTGCTTCACCCAAGTATATGCCTTCCTTGGGGGCAACCTATACCCAGTGACTGGTCAGTATGGGATACAAAAGCCCAGTACCCTTACCTTGAGTAGAACAACTCTGAAGATCCATGCCATTCTCCAGAGATTCCCCACGGAGATCAACTGAGTATTGCATCTATGTGCAGTTCAGCTTCTCCCCCTACCAATCCATCTTCCTTCTCTCCCTTACAGGCATTATTCCCAAAAGCACAGTTGTCAATACATCACCTGCATGCAAATCTCTGTCCTAGGATCTGATTCCAAGGGAAATTGACATAAGACAGGAGTTGCAGCCTTATTCAACCTTCCCCCCCTCAAAAAAAAAGTGTAGGGAAGGGAGGTTTAATTGATATAAATTAGATTATTTTATATTGAATAATCTTTGTTGTGTTAAAAATTCTATAATAAATATATCAAAAGATTTTTGAATTTTAGTTTTAATGTTTTTACATTAAATCCAATGAGTACAATATTTTACACAATGGGCTTTAGACTCATAGTTGTTTTGTTACTGTCATTACACATTTTTTAAACCAATTGTTTAATTCTACTCTAATGTATAGAAATATTATAATTTATTTAACTAATTCACTATTCATATGTATGTTTTTAGACTAGTTTATATATAATATAAATAATTTTCTATATAACTTTTAAAATATAACCATACGAAGAGTATAATATAAATAACGTCTCCATAACCCTTCCCCCTGACTTCTAGGTCCCAAAGACTTTATAATGTCTGGTTTTTGGTCTCTTGGGACTACTATTACAATTGAATAATATAACATATTATTCAATATAACTGAACTTATTTTTCATAGTTTATCAATTTAAATGGTGTCTGTTGATACATTTTATTAAAGAAGAATATTTATACTATATGTTACCAATCCTGCCACTTATTTCTTTTGTTTCATATATTGTTATTTTTTTGATTCATATATTAGTATATACAACTCTTCTAATCATTTCCATTTCAAGTTTAAATATTATACTTATTTAAATTCAAATTTAAATTCAATTTCTTGATTTATCATCATGAGACATAACCTATTAACTCCCCCCATTTATGACAATAGTAAGTAGTATAATTGAACCTAAAATTAAATAATTATAATTCTCTTCCCCTTAAAAGAAAAGAAACTATGCATCTGATTCTTGTGGATTCTCTTTTATTTCTTTTTCTGGATTTCTTCACTTTTCTTAGGAATATTCAGCTACCTTTGTTTGTTGTACCCTGTTCCATCTTTCCTGTATTTATTTAGTTGTTTTGTTAATTTTACTGAAGTAGTCTCTGAATATGATACTTTATGCATAGAATGTATACATGGTAAATGTTCCAAGTATTATTGTGTTCCAATTTCTAAATATCAATATCAATATCAACATATTATTGATAACAGCCAGACACAGAATTCTGAGTTTAAAGTCTTTGAAACTTTTCTGACTGCAATGGTAAGAAACTAGAAATCAATAACAAGGAAAAAAAAACTGGAAAAAAAACACATGGTAGTTAAAGAATAGGCTATTAAACAACTAATAGGTCAATGAAGAAATCAAAGAAGAAATAAAAAAACACATGGAAACAAGTGAAAACACAATGGTTCAAAAATCTCTGGGACATAGCAAAAGCAGTTCTAAGAGGGAAGCTCATAACAATACAGGTATACCTCAGGAAACGAGAAATCTCAAACAGCCTAATCTTACACATAAATGAGCTGTAAAAAGAAAAACAAAAAAAGCTTGAAACTAATGGAAGGAAGGAAATAATAATGATTAGAGTAGAAACAAATGAAATAGAGACTACAAAAACAATAAACAAATCAATAAAATCGAGAGCTAGTTATTTGCAAAGATAACCAAAATTGATAAACCATTAGCCCAATTCATCAAGGAAAAAAAGGATTTAAAAAACTAAAATCAGAATAAAAGAGGCAAAATAACAACTGATGCCATAGAAATACATCAGATTATAAGAAATATTATGAAAAATCTATGCCAATAAATTAGACAACCTAGAAGAAATAAATTCTTAGAAACACAAAATCTTCCAACAGCAAATAGAAAAGTTGAACAGACCAATTTTTAGCAATAAAGTTAAATCTGTACCAAAAAAATCCCAACAAACAAAAGTCCAGGACCACCTTCAAAGGTGAAGTCTATCAAACATTTAAAGAAGAATTAATACCTATTCTTCTTAAATTATTCCAAAAACTATAAGAGGAAGGAAAATTTCCACATTCATTCTATGAGGTCAGCATTACACTGACACCATAACCAGACAGAGATACTACAAAAAAAGAGAGAGAGAGAGAGAGAGAGAACTACAGACCAATATCTTTGATGAATTTTGATGCAAAAATCCTCAACAAAATATTAACAAACCAAATTCAATAGTACATTGAAAAAAATCATTCACCACAATCAAGTGGGATTTACTCCATAGATGTAAGGGTGGTTCAATATTTGCAAATAAATCATCATGATACATCACACTAAAAGAAAGCATAAAAATCATAAAACCATCTCACTAGATGGAGAAAAGCATTTGACAAAATACAACATTCATTCATGATATTTTGTTCACTCTCAACACAGTAAGTGTAGAGGGAATATACCTCAATATAATAAAGGCCATATATGAAAAACCTGCAAGTAACATTATACTCAATGGTGGAAAACTGAAAGCTTTTCCCCTAAGATCAGGAAGAAGACAAGATGTCCACCCACTACGGTACTGAAAGTCCTAACTGCAGCAATTAGAAAAGAAAAAGAAACAAAATGCATATAAATTTAATAAGGAAGAAGTAAAACTGTTACTATTTACAAATAACATGATAACATATATTAAAAATAACCCTGAAGATTCCACCAAAAAAATATTAGAATTGATAAATGAATTCAGTAAAGTTTCAGGATACAAAATTAATATATAGAAATCTGTTGCCTTTATACATGAATAAAAATAGCAGAAAAAGAAATTTAGAAAATAATTTCATTTCCAACTACACCAAAATGAATAAAATACCTAGGACTAAATTTAACCAAGGACGTAAAAGGACTACACATTGAAAACTATAATATACTGATGAAAGAAATTGAAAATGACCTAAACAAATGGAAAAATACTCCATGCTCAAAGACTGGAAGAAGTAATATCATTAAAATGTCCATACTATCCAAAGCAATCTACATATGCAATACAATTTCTATCAAAATACCCATAGCATTTTTCACAGAATTAGAATGCATAACCCTAAATTTATATGAAACAACAAAAGACCTTTAATAGCCAAAGAATTCTTGAGAAAGAACAAAGCTAGAGGTATCAAAACCCCAGATTTCAAGATATATACAAAGCTATAGTAATCAAAACAGAATGGTACTAACACAAAATTGGACACACAGATCAATGGAACAGGATAGAGGGCCCAGAAATAAACCTAAACCTATCTGGTGAATTAATCCACAACAAAGAAGGCATACTACAATGGAAAAAAATACCAACTTTTTAATAAATAATGTTGGGAAAACCGTACAGCTATATGCAAAAGAATGAAACTGGACTGCTTTCTTACACCATGCACACAAATAAATTCAGAATTGACTAAAGACCTAAATGTTAGACCTGAACCATAAGACTTATAAAAGAAAATATAGGCAGTAATTTCTTGAACGTTGGCCTTAGCAACATATTTAAGGCTATGTCTCCTCAGGTAAGGGAAATGAAAGCAAAAATAAACTATTAGGACTCTACCACAGCTAAGGAAATCATCAACAAAACAAAAAGACAATCTACTGAATGGAAGAAGATATTTACAAGTGATATATCTGATAAGGGTTTAATATCCAAACTATATATAAAGAACTTACACAACTCAACATCAAAAACATAAACAGTCCAATTTAAAAATGGACAGAGGACTTGAATAGATATTTTCCAAAAACGATCTTTTTTAAAAGTTAAATGATTGTCTTTCTTATCAAAGAAGATAGCCAACAGACACATGAAAGTATGCTAAACATCACGAATCATCAGGGGGATGTAAATCAAAACCACAATGGCTAGTATCAAAAGGACAAGAAATAGTGATTGTTGGCTAAAATGTAGAGAAAAGGGAACACCTGTGCGCTGTTGGTGGGAATACAAATTGTGCGACCATTGTGGAAGACAGTATGGAGTTTTTGAAAAAAAATATAGAAATACCATATGATTCAGTAATTCCACTAGCAGGTATTTATCCAAAAAAAACCAAAAAATCTAATTTGAAAAGACATATGTATAACTATGTTTATAGCAGCATTATTTACAGTAGCCAAATTACGGAAGCAACCCAATGTCCATCCATTGATGAATGAATAAAGAAAATGTGATACATACACACACACACAGAGTCTTAATTACCCATAAAAAAAGAATGAGATCTTGACATTTGTAACAACATAGATGGACCTATAGGGTATTACGCTAAGTGAAGCAAGTCTAAGGAAGACAAATACCATATAATTTCACTTATATGTAGAATTAAAAAACAAAACAAACAAAAAAACAGACACTCAAATACAGAGAATAAACTGGTGGTTGCCAAAAAGGGGTGGGTGGAGGGATGGACAAAATAAGGGGATGAAGATGTCCAGTTATAAAACAAATAAGTCACAAAGATACAAAGTACAATATAGGAGATACAGTCAATAATATTGTAATAACATTGTACGGTAACAGGTAGTGATTTAAACTTACTATGGTAAGCACTGAGTAATGTATAGAATTGTTGAATCAATATACTATATACCTGAAATTAATATAACATTGTATGTCAATTGTACTTCATTAAAAGAAAAAAAATCTTCAAAACTTTGAAGAAATTGTTCTATGATCTTTAAATATTCATTGATGCCAGAGCAATTCTTATCCCATTATAGTGTCCTGCTTTTTTTTTTTTTTTTTTACTGTTTTTCTTCTTTAGAATTTCCTATGTCCTATGAGTCTTGAATTTCACAGGACTGTTTCTAGGAGTGATTTTTGGCTTCTGTTTAGTTTTTATTTTTGTTTTTATTAAGCACACTTGGCAGTTAGTGGACCCTTTCCATTTAAAGACTATTTCTTTCTTCAGATCTGGGTTGGTAGTTAGTCTGTCTGTCTGTCTTTCTCTCTCTCTCTCTCTCTTCTCCCTTTTCTTCCTCTTCCTCTTCTTCTTCCTCTTCTGTTTAATGTTCATTAGTATTCTTTCCACTCTTGACTTTGCTTCCTGCTTCTAGACCTAACATTAGAAGAATATTGTACCTCTCAAAACGTTCATCCACGTATTTTAGTTCCTCTCATATTCTTTTTTTTTAATCTCCTTATTACTTAACTCTGTGTTCTCAACTTTAGCTTCCAAATATCAAGCTTGGTACTCAGACAAGCCTGTTTTATTTCTCCATCATGTTTATTCAAGTAAACATTTTTAAGTTCTTTATTGCTCTCTGTTTCCTTTTCATTGAAGCTTTTTCTTAATTTATGGGCATAGATTCTTCTGAGATTAGTAGTTAGATTTTTCAATATGTATTTTTTCTTTAACTGAAATGTCCTGTTTCTAACAGTTTTTGAGTATTCATTGTTACTATGATGTGCTTCCCTAATTCCAATAAAAGAAAAGCC
This sequence comes from Mellivora capensis, assembly GCA_004024625.1. Taxonomy (NCBI): domain Eukaryota; kingdom Metazoa; phylum Chordata; class Mammalia; order Carnivora; family Mustelidae; genus Mellivora; species Mellivora capensis. The sequence continues at coordinate 54,497 of PISX010008568.1, forward strand.
TGTTACCCTAATCCTGAGAATGTTGTCAGCAGGCAGCTCTTCAGCTGTCAGCCCCATGAGTTGCAGAGAGCCCCTTGCCACAAGGTCATGCCCCTTCCCGAGATTACCGATATCTCATGAGTATTTAATGTGGCCCAACCTGAAACAACTTTGAAGACTACTTCAGTTCCAGGGCCTGCCCCTAAGTTTGGCTGAGGCTCTCATTAGGCTTATATCACAGCTCACCTTCTAATCTTGCCACTTATTCCCCTCCCTTCTATAGGTGTAAATCTCAGAGACATACCTTAATAATATGATACCTGTTACCCTTGTTCCAGAGTCTGCTTCTCAGGGAATACAACCTGCAACATCACTGCAAAATAAACTTAGTTGTTTATTTTGTATTTTTCTTTCAACCTGTTGGATTTCCTCAGATATCTTGCAATACTTTGTAGTTTATATTTAAAAACGACTCTTTGGTTTAATTTGGAAACCAATTGGTCAATGATTTCTTGGAGCACTGTGTATCTGGAAGAAATTATCCCAAACTCTGAATAAGTAGCTAGAGGATGTTTGCAAGCTTGTGTTTCATTTGAGAAAATTCAATTCGTGAAAAAAGAAGACCCAGCTACAGAATAATGTTAGTGAATATACAAATAGTGAATTAATAATCCCAGGTTTGGTAGGCAAAGCTAAATTCCTATGACATAGTTTCCAACTTAAATGAATAAAAAACAGGTTTTTTTTAACAGACATTTTAACAACATAGAAGTGAAATGTATTTTCCCATAACAAATATTTCTAGTCTCAAGTTTGTAAGTCAGGAGTCCTTAGAACTAATAAAACAAAGTTTTCATGCTTCAGAATGGATGTTACTCAAGATCTCTCAGAGGAGGTGATATTTGAGCAGTAACCTTGGAAGAATGAAGAAGTGAACCATGCAAAAATATAAAGTAAAAATATATCAGGCCTAGGAAACAGGTGTAAAGTCTGTGAACTAGAACTGAACTTGGCATGATCTAGAAATAAGACCGCCAGCATGGCAGAAGTGATATGTGAGGGGAGTAGTTGAAGGAGGAAAGTCTGAAAGGAAGGCAAGGGCAAGATCCTATTTGACCTGGCAGACTCTCCTAAGTGGGATCACCAGTGAATATTTTGAGTCTTAGAGTAAAAGGATATGGTATACATTTTAAAAGATCACTCTGACTGGTTGGGAAAATAGATGCCAGAACAGGAATACCAGTGAGGAGGTTATTGCAATGGTCCAGCCTAAGGTGGCAGAGGTATATATGGTCCCTGAGCAGATCGAGATATGTTTTGAAGGTTCAACTGATGTACATGATAGGGGATTGGACACAGATGGTGAAAAAAGAAGCAGAAAAAAAGAAGAAATAAAAAAGATCTGAAAGAATGTTGAAGCCAATAAATGAGATGGGCTTTGAGGGAATTATGCTTGTGACAAGTGAAACAGAGAAAGACAAATATTGTCTGACATCGCTTATATATGGAAATAAAGAAACACAGCTCATATAAATAGAACAAAATGGTGGTTTCCAGGCACTGGGAGGAGGGGTGGTTGGGGAGATCTTATTGGAGGGTATAAACTTGCAAGTAGATAAATAAGTTCTGGAGATCCGATGCACAACATAGTAATTATAGCCAACAATACTGTATTATAAACTTCAAATTGTTAAAATAATCATTCTTAATTGTTCTTACCACAAAAAATAAATCATAATTATGCGATGTGACAGAGATGTGAACTAATTCTAGAGTGGTAATCATATTGCAATATATAAATGTATCAAAACAATACTCGGTATACCTTAAAACTTACACATTGATATAGGTCAATTATATCACAGTCTTTAAAAAAGAATGTATGTGTCAGTTTTGTTTCTTAATTGGCAAAAGAATTCAGAGAGGAGATGAGATTTAACGGATGCCAATAAAAGATATTTACTTTTTCTCTTCTATGCATTCTGAAAAAGTTGGATAATAACAGATCTCAATGCATATTGTGTACATTGCAATGATATTAAATGAAAGTAACAGTATCTACTTATACCACCAAGAACATCTCTTTTCAGAGAGTGACTTTGAAATAAGTATCACTAACTGACAGAGCCAAAGAAAATTTTAAATATTTTAAACTATTGCTTCATTTCCATCTTTAAAAATTAGAGCTTATTGAGCTCCTCTGAAGTCAAAGCAGCTTGGAAAGTATGCAAGAGTTTGAGGGCACGCCAACAACCCAATCCAAAACATTTCATATGCTTAGAATAGATATAAAGTGCATCTCTACACTATAAAGGCATGATTAATCCCACTCATATGGATGGGGAAATGTGAGATAAAATTTACTATAAACTGATTATCTTCCTTCCTTTCCTAAATTCAGGTTTTCTAAATTTCAAGCTATGAGTAATGACAAAGAAATGAACTAAACCCTATGTTGTCGGAATCTAACCATCTGCTGTTCAAAATTGTGCTTAAAAAAGGACACAAAGCAATCAAAATCTCTTCTACTAAAAGCATTCTTTAATTAAAAAAAAACTATTTTTTTAAATAGCAAGAAACTTTGATGAAAATAAATCTTGAAAACTTAGTTATCCACTTGATCGTGAAAACAAAGCATTGAGACATTTTTAATAAAAATGCCATATCAGTTTCAGATTTGAACCTAATGCCTTTGAAATATAAAGTACTTAAAACTGTTTATAGTGTTTTTGTTTGTTTTAACAAGACTGATTCCATATATATATACCTTTTTTAAAAAGTCAGTCATGAGAGTAGTGAAAATTTGGTACTTCTACTCTTTAAAACACACACACACACACACACACACACACAATAGTAGCAGCAGCAACAACAACTTTGCAGCTATGTACAGATAAAAATTAAATTTTAAACACAGTTTTTCCAGTGTTCATCTCTTCTAAATAAAGATTTTCTAGGTATTCCTATAATTATGTAGCTGTATTTCTATGCCTAGTTTAATCAGTTCTTATTTTTCACATTAATAAAGTAAATCACAATCACAAATAAACCAAAATAGTATATAACTCTGTCCCCCCAAAAACAACAAAAACTTTTTTTTTTAAATATAATTCTGTCCCCTGGTATCAAGAGGCAGAATGTGAAATGTTTGAAAATGTGTGCTTATTGTTAGCCCACTCAGGGATGGATTCCATACCTTACTATATACGACCCTGTAATTTAGAGCAGGTACCCTAATCTAAGCCCTCATATCTTCATCTGCAGAGCTGGAGATACTGAATAGTACTTACCTGGTAGGGTGGCTATGTAAATTATATTAGTTGATGCATACAAAATCCTTTAAACAACTCCTAGCATGTAATTGATTAATAAATGTTAGCTGGTAGTAATAGATACAGTAGTAGTAGCATTCTGGAAATTCGCTGCAAACAAAATTATAAAATCACAAAGAGGAACACTGACGCAGAAGGTTTTAAAATCCAATATTTACCATGAGTATATCTCAGAGAAAATAACCTCACTGTAATTTAAAAGTTGAACATCAAAAAGTCTGACAGCCAAAAGGCTGCCTGCTGACACCTCTTCACAATTAGGGTAATAAGCTTTTCCTTGAGGGGTATCTGGGCAGTATACCATAGGACACCACAGGGTCCACCTTAAAGAATCAAAGACCCTGTTAGAATCAGGGACATTTCAATAAAATCACGTGTGTGTGTGTTTGTAATTATTATCCTCAGAAGAATTTGTACCCATAAATCAAAAATAAGCTTTAATGAGAAAAGAACAATCAGAGGACAAGAAAGAACTTTAAAAATATGCTTATTTATCTAAAGAAATGCAATAGATGATTGGAAAAAAATCAATGGTAAAAATTTGCTGAGAGTCCTAAAAATGGCTATAAAATACCAAAAATTAAAAAAAATCAGAGTTTACCAGAAGCAATAGTCTGATTTAATCCTAAAGAATCTATTTCACTAAGAAGCTGGTAAACCTAGAAGCCTAAACAGTGATAACAAAAGTGAGGAAATAACATCTATAACAATGTTAGGCTAGTTTTTTTTTTTATCATTCCTGTAACTCTCCTTGTTTGGAAGATGAATCCGTGGAGTTTTAGCAAAACAGAGAAAGGAGAGAGTCCCTGCAGGACTTTTCTACATCTTTCCTGCCTGACTTAACTAACTAGGAAGTAGGAAATATTAAATGATAACGAGAAGCTAAAAGGTAATTTGAAAACTCCGCTCAACATAAATATGTAATGAGCAATGAGACAAACATATGATGTCCCATCAGTGGCTGTCTCAAAGAACAGAACCTGAGGGTTGAAGTGAGAGCTTCCTTCATAATGAGGCAGCAGTTCGGGGAGAAAGTCTGCAGGGATTCTGGGCCAAGACACTCAGCTGCCAAAGAGGAGCAGAGGTGCCCGCCGCTTCAACAGAGGGTCCGCTGACCCCAAATGCTTCAGCAGAGAAAAAAAGTTGTTTCAGGATAAATGCCTTAACACAGTTACTTGAAAGGGAATAAGAATGAGTGGTACTGAAAAGAGAAGGCACTAAGTTGAACCCAGTTTTTTGTTTCTTTTAACTCTTGCCCTTTTTATATGACTGTATTTATCAGCTGCATGTAGCAGTGTTTAATAGTAGTTAGCCCATGAGATCTTTTTTGAAAATGTTGTCTGTATCTGCCCCTAATATGTTTCCGTCTTTCTGCTTGTAAGCCCCGGTCCATACTCTACCACAAAACGCCTTTTCCACCTCATACCAGTTCCTTCAATCTCCAGAAATGAGCCTGAATACTTTGCCAATACATTATGATTTCAGTGAAAGCTCATAAGATTTGGAACTGAAAAAGACATTAGCGATTCCTCATTTTAGGTCAGAATTCTGCTGCCAGAAAGGATTAAAAACAAATGAGCAAAGGTGTCTAAGGTCGTATAGCTAGCCAGTATCTTTTGGGGACACATAGACTCTGGCCCCCCCACCAGCACTAACATCCAGTGGTTTATAGAATGCTTGACCCTTCAACATGATACTCATACATTACTTTATACTAGGAGATTCATTTTTTTATATTGTGTTATGTTACTCACCATACAGTACACCATTAGTTTTTGATGTAGTGTTCCAAGACTCATTGTTTATAAACAATGCTCCCATGCAATACATGTCCTCCTTAATACCAACCACCAGGCTCACCCATCCCCCCATACCTCTCCCCTCTAAAACCCTCAGTTTATTTCTCAGAGACTCATTTTTTAAAAATATGAGTTAAGACAATGGGCTCATGACTACAAAATCTTAGTCAGAAGCCTGGCCTGGTAAAAATGAAGCAGTCTCTTAAAAGCTTACCTAAAGTACTACCTTGGGGAAAACACATTTCAGAATTATGACACTGTCCTCCACAGGCAATAGCTGCATTTAAACAACATGTAATTTTATTTTCTAATAGCTGGAATGTGTGGGGATGGGCTTAGGAGGTACCCTTTCTTCCATCTCTCCCAGTGACCCCCTGAGAAAATTTGTGGTTTCTTAAATGGAAAGCATATGATTTACTGGCTAGGAATCCTGGACCTAGGAGTGGAGGTGGTTCCCACTTTTGCTGGAGGATATATTAAGATTTCCATTGAGTCGGAAGCTATTATAACTACCTAGCCACTTGTAATTCTCATTTCAATGGACAAGCAGGGGGATAAAGGAGTACAGAATTTTGGGATTTAATTAATCCTAATTACTATAGCAAGCCAGAATCATAACACAATAGGCCAGAGAGAATTATGTTTAAATTATTGTCTAAATGATGTCTAAAACCTAGAGAATACTGGAGATTCCTACTACTCTCACCCCAGTAACAACTGCCAGTAGGCAAACAAGAACTACATCCCAACAAAGTCAAGGCAATTCAGGACTCAGACTCCTTTCTAGAGGAAGAAGAAACCTGTAAGAAGCATGATGATTATCAATTACAGTAGGAAGATAAATAACAACAAAGGAGGCTGCAGTCTGACCTGTTAAGACTCCTTAAACCTTCATCAGACATTGGTTACCATCTTCAAGGAAAATCTGTGATTGGCTGGATTGATACCTCCTTTCTTAGGCATTTCCTCTTAAAATGAGGGCATTTTGTTCTTATAAAAATGGAGGTCTCACATAATAGTTTTACAAGAGGGTATGAGCAAACTGAATCGTGCCCAGGGAAGATTATACTGGACCTGATTTATGTCTCTTCCTAGATTTGCACAAACTTCTCTACCTTCTGGTCCCTCAGCTAGAGAACCTTGTTTTCTCACCTTCTAACACTACCAGCTATCTCTGCCACAACTCTAGGTTAGGGCTATGATGTGCCAGCATCTATTACACCTGCTGGGGCAGGAGTTACCAGAGCTCCAGACCCCAACCGAACCCAAGATTCTGGCTTCTCCAACTCTTCCATATTCAGAAGATGTGCTGTGCCATGGCATGTAAGATGGGGGTTTTCCAGGGGCTGTCCAAATTTCTCAAGTGGCAAAATCCAGAAGTGTAGGAAATGATGATGAGAGGGAACCAACAGGGTCTTCTTCCTTTCTCCCTCTGCAAGACTGTTGCAAAGGGCAGTGGTTCACTACAGCTTACCTCATCCACATGAGCAAGCAACTCATGTGGTTTTCATGGAGTCATGTCAGTTTGGTAATGAACCACCTCATTCATATTTGTTAGTTCTTCTTCCCTGCCACTCCTTCCATTTTTCCCTCACTATCACCACCCTTGGATTATACTTCCCAATATGACATCATCATGAAAAGTGTTGCCTTGGACTTTGTTTTTCTGGAGAACCCTAAAACTAAATATTTTGATTCATTCTTCCAAGAGATACTCCACAAACTGAAAAGACATTGCATGTGCTGCTTTCCCCAAGTATACTGCCATGAAAAGGATTTTACTACCATATACCTAAGAATTACATTTAAATAGATGAGCAGTTTCAATTCATAATTGCAACAAAATTTTAAAAAATAATGTTTTAGTGTTTTTCTAATGTCCTTTGTCCTTTCATAATTCTCAGAGATATGTGTTCCACTAAAATTTTGGTCTAAGTGTACTTAAAAGTCTTTTTCTTCCAGTTATTTTACTTTACCAAGCATCTTTTCATAAACTTTAATTTGAAAGTATATTGTTAGAGCTTGAAATATTTCTATACTTTAAAAAAGCTTTGATGGCACATTGTTACAATAAAATATATTTTTTAAAAATTCTCTTCATAAGTCAAACGTTTTAAAAGGGAGGAGTATTGTTCTTAAAATTGCAGAGTATGAATATATAAAAGAAGAGAATTCATAATATTTTATCAATTCCCCCTCTACCAAACATGGACATGTAAGATGCACTTTTTTTTGGAAGATAAAATATAAAAAGAAGTGATAGTTGTTAGAATACTGCTCCATCACCTGTACATTACTGAGTAGAGGGAAGATCACACTGTCAAAAGAAGGAAATAATACATTAACAGGGAGGACTGAAAAAATATCAGATTATAAATACCTCACTTGTAAGAAGTATTTAGGAAGTCTTATTTCCATTGATTCAATTGAAGTTGTCAGACATTTTTACTAATTAAACTATTCAATAATAGTAGTATGCTAGAGATGAATTATATCTTCATTAATAGGATGTTCAAAGAATCCAGAGGGACTAGGTAGGTCCTAAAGGGCATTATTATAGATATGTAGTTTGCACTTGAGGACAGGTTGTTCAAGAAATGGGAGCCAGTCATAGGTCATTACAACATGAGTAAATGAAGAATTCATAACAGTATAGGGTCTCAATGAAAAAAATGTATTATGCCCCCCTTCTTTTTAAAATAAGTTCTCTATGAATATTTTAAAGTATTTCTTTCATGAGATATAACAAAAATCTAACAAATGCTTTCATTAAGCAGGTTCTGACACAACAAAAGAAAACACATCACTCAGAGAATATCAGTTAAAATCTCAGTGCAGAGGTGGTGATATCTTTCCAACAACAAACAATAGGCCTACGTGAACTTCGGTTAGACTGAGTGAACAGATGTCTAATGCTTTAAGGAAGTAGCTGCACATCCATCTTGTTCTCCTCTGTGGAAAGTTGAGGAGATTATGGTTTGTGTTCTTTTCAGTTTTGACACATTGGCCTTTGAGAAAATCACCAAATTCCTGAGAACATGAATTTCCTTCTGTCAATTCAACCTTCATTTATATGAAGCAGCCATAGTAGAAATTTATAAAACTCATCTAAATGTAATGGTCACTTGTTTGCTCGAATCAAGTAAAATTACACAAGTTCATATACTTTTTTCAGAAAGTTAGGTAAATGTGGTCCATATAATTGGTCAATAGGGATCATGAAGAAAGCATTTTGAAAGTCATGCTTTCTTATACAATATGTTTGTTATATTGAAAATATGTCTGACAGGGTAAGAAGAAAAGAGCAACTTTGAAATAAGTGGTCTATTTGCTTTGGTAAAGAAAACAAGTGTATCTTTAGAAGCTAATGATCAGGAAGGAAAGGAAAAGAGAAGGGAGGAACTGGGTAGGGTTTGGTCAGAATAAAAATAGAAATAGTCTGTGATAGAAGCTTGGAAACATATAACTATTGCTGATTGGATGTTTGGCATCATGGGGAGGCAAGAGAGAAAGAGAGAGAGAAGAAGTAGCATATTTGCTATTTTTATCTGCAATAGGCAACTTCAAGCAGTAGCCTTTCTAAGATCTGTGCTATAAACTAGCCTCCTAGGCTGTGAGCTCCTGCAGAACTAGGTCTGTCTTCTTTCTATCTTTATCCCCAGCCCATCACACAGCATGTGGCAGATAGAAGATGTGCGATAGATGTTTACTGAATGGATAAATGACCATGCAGCTATTTAGTAAGAGGGAAGCACAAGCAAGCATGTTAGAAAAACACAAGGAAGTGAGAACACAAAGGATGTTATCTGTCAGTGACTGTCACATACAGAGGAGTAGAGAAACAGATGCAGCCTGAGAGAGCCCTTATCTTTTATCTACTGTTTCTACCATTCAAGCTTTATGAGATTTTTAATGGGAACCTCCTTGTGCAAAAACATCAAAGGTGTCTTTGTATTTTTTTATTTTAATCACTGCTGAAACCTCAAATTCTTTCTTGAAATACTACATTATCTTTTGCGATGGTACTATTAGAGAGTAGGAAATCCATACCCAACCCATGGTCTCACTCTTCTTTCCTTGACCCCTCTATGAGCAGTTTGGTTTTACTTCTGTATCAGAGACATGCATATTCACAACCACATTTACCTTATTTACTTGCACAGCTCACAATTCATTGCCCCCATTTGATCGTGGAATGGCTTGGGAATGTATTCTAGTCATATTTTATGTTTATAATTAAGAAAAATATTGGCTCAAATCCCAATATATAGAAATAACTCTTCCCCATCTACCACAGAATGTATTCAGTGGCTATTTGTTTGGGATGTTTTTATGCCCTCAAACACCAATTCAGAAAAGAACCCAGGGTAAGTCATTACTTAAAGCACAGCTATACTTTAAATTGAGTGTTTAAATGACCTTATGAATTTCTGTTTTCTCTAGGTGACATTCACATTAAGTTTATGGTTTAACACACCAGCATGTGATTTCCCTGAATACTAGCCTGAAAAATAACTGCTCACACTAGAGGATACTCTCCATGATGTCCCCCTATAGCGACTGTGCCTTTCCCAGGAGTACATTCCACTCAGCACATACAGGGGTATCCAGACCCAAGTCCTCATTTATAGCTGACTCCAAGCTAGCTGACACCTTGTTTTGGCACACAATACCATCACTCTTAATTCTAACCTTGGCTACTTTCTTGTTTCTGGCTCTATCTCTCCACTTCAGCAAACACTGCCATCAACAAAGCCTTTTTCTTTCTATCCAAACCAGAACCCTTGGACCCATATATCATCCCAGGAGGCAGTATTTATCTGGTTTTCTGCTGACAGAAAGAAGTTGTGCAATATTTTGTGCTACAATAGAATATACCATACAAAACATGCATCATTGCCTGTGTTGATAGATTATTTATTTATTTATTAAGATTTTATTTATTTATTTGACAGAGAGAGAGAGAGATCACAAGCATGCAGAGAGGCAAGCGGGTGGCGGGGGGAGGTGAAAGCAGGCTCTTCACTGAGCAGAGAGCCCAACAGGGCTCAATCCCAGGACCCTGAGATCATGACCTGAGGTGAAGGAAAAGGCTTAACCCGCAGAGCCACCCAGGTTTACCAGATAGATTATGTTCAATTACAGACTCTCAGCATGACAAATCATCAACCAAACAGATACAAAACATTCTTTCAGCTCTCACCTTTTGAGACCTTCATCAACAAAATACATAGTTACAAAAATGTATACACCAGCTGTTACCACGCCCATTGTGATTTCCTATTGTTCAAGGATTAGCAGACCTCAATCCAAGCAATGACCTCATGGCACAATTCTTTTTTTGTCAAATCCCCACTCTTGAGCCCCACCTCCCCTTGACATTCCCTTATGCTTCATTTTGATCACCCTTGTCTCATTGTTCTACTGACACCCATTATCCTCTCAAGGATACACTTCCTTCCCAAACTAATACAAACTAAGTTGCTATTACTGGTAAAGTTTATTAAGAAATCACATCTAGAGTAGCTTCATTCTAGTGATCGACAATTTTTTTTTTGGACAATTATTTATTAATGGTGATATCTCAGTCATCAACAACAAAATTAAGAAGACATATGGCAAGGAAGAATCCTTTTCAGAAGAAACTACTTACCTCCTCTACTTAAAACAGACCCACCTTCTACCCTTAGTCCTCAGCTTTCCAAAATGTAAATGATCAATATTATGAAACCTTAAACATTCCTGAAAGACAATAATTTAGTGATAGTCTCACCTATCACTGCCAATAATTAGATTTCCTATCAAGTCCTACTGTTTCTTGTTAACCATGTATCAATTTAACCAATTCAATAAAAAGTTAAAACAGTCCTAGGATGTATCTGATGGATTCTACAGTGTTCTGTATTCAATCAAATTCTTGATTCTAGAGTCAATTATTTAAAAAAAGAAAACCTATGATTTAACTGAGCAAAATTTAGCAAATTCCATTGCTAAGAGCTTTATGTGCCACTAACTGATTAGGCCCTCATAGTAAACTAAAAGATCTTTGTCCAGATTTGACATCCATACCACAGACCACAAAACATCTCTTAAGATAAAAATAATAAATCTTTTCTGTTAGATAAGATAAAAGAAAACTTGATTGGTAAGAGAGACTTAAATAACAAAACCTATGTTTAACAGGAATGTAGAATGACCCAGTCTCAAAAGTAATTATCCTAAAAGTAATGGTGAATGAAATTGAGTTTAAAATTCAATCTTCACATTGAAGGGCATTATCAATTCTAAATCTGAGATTACAAAGAAAAATAAAACTTGCTCACTTTCATATTATGCCTTTGTATGATGATTCTTTGTGTTCCCTCCTCTCCCCAACTGGAATGCACCATTCTCCTTGACCACTTGACAAGGTTTTTTCAAAACCCTATTCAAATCCCACCACTTCACTAAAGTCCTTCCAAATTATGATGGCACACTAATGATGGGACAATTGAACATTATGTGCTTCATGATATGGATGTGATACACTGGAAAATATCCACTTCTACCTATAAATTATTATTGTGAAAAAAGGCTTCCATCTAATGAAGCTACTCAATCTCATAATTAGTTTATAGGAAACAGTTAAATCACACCCGAGAGAGGCAATTAGTCAAATCCAGAATATGGGACATTCTCTGGGGCCAATTAGCGAGATTAAAGAAAAAAGTTAGGATGACTATCACAAAATAAAAATTATTGATTAGACATAGTAACAAAATGTAATGAGTAGCTCTTGTTTTGGTCCTGATTTACAACAAAACAAATCTTAAAAAAAAATTTAGGACAATTAGGCAAATTTGAATATGGGCTGGGTATTAAGCAATATTAGAAAATGTTTAATTTTATATTAATTATATATTATTTAATTTATATTTAATTTATATTTAATTATATATTATAATAAGAAGAGTTATATTAGAAATTATTGAGGCTGGTGGTAGGTATGGGAGGGTTCATTAAATACCACTCACTACTTTTGCATATGTTTAAAAATTTACAAAATAAAAATTTTTAATATGCCAAATATCTACAGAGGGAAATAAAGCCACAGAACTCTGTGTACAATTTGGTGAACAAGAACCCCATCGGAGCTTACTTTCCCAAGAAGAAAATGCAATAGAAATCATTTTTAAACAAATAAATAACAAATTATAATCTTTTAGTACTCCAGAAGAAAAGTACAATGTGTCATGAGAGTGTATTGTAATTGGTATTGTGCCTGGCTGCCTACATGCCCCTACCTGCCTCTCAACACTCATCTCCAGCATCACCTTAGCTCTCTGATTTATCTTGTCCTCTCTAGGACATTTAGTCACTTTCTCTTTTGTCCCATAACTCTTATACCACATGCAGTTTTATCTGTAACATCTATTATAATTTACTGTATATATCTGATTGCATGTCAGCCCAACCCATGCCCACCTCCCCTTGCACCCCAACAAGTTTATAAGATCCTTAGTATCAGGGACACTATCTGATCCAGTTCTGTGTTCCCTGTACTCAGTTAACTATGGGCCCATGGAGACAGTACCTGATCCCACTATAACAAACTTTTCACCTATTGGTATGGGTACCCATTGGTAAACATCCCCAGAATAAATTTTTGAAAAGAAAAGTTTGTGAGGGACACAGCCTTTTGACAGGCACTCCTGCCTGCACCTATGCTAAAGCCACCACATCAGGCCAGATGCCAGAACTCAGATGGACAAATGCACCTTAATCTGGTTCTTGACACCTCTACTACCTAACTTCACTGTTTGTATCCCTTCATCTCCTTTCACTGTGGGTTGGTGTGTGGGTCCTTTCTCTGTCCCTTAGAAAACTTCTCATTGGAGGTATAAGAACCTAGACTCAAAGTAGAAAGCAGCTGAAACTCCAGCAAGAAAACAAAATATCTCTCTTCTCTCTAATGAGCACGGGGTTTTCTGTACCTTACAGAATTTGCCTTATCTGATAATCAAAGGACCCATCCAATGCTGGGATTGTGATCACAACCAAAAGTAACTTTTCATTTTATTTTTTTATACAACGTGTATGCAGATAAAATGCACATAGGCTTTGGAGAGATGGAAAGAACAGTAAGTAAAAACAAGGAGTCTGACCTCAAGCTTTACTATGCTTGTGGGAAAGCATTGTCCCAGTCTCACTAAAAACAAACAAACAAACAAAAACTTTCAACTGGGTCCAGCAACAGGGTCTGTAATTTAGTAATTTCATTTGAGCTCAGCCTAAAACTTAATAATTCCTACTGATAAATTCCTACTGATAAAAGGAGGGTGTGTTTGGGTTAGACTCAGAAATTCCTCTTGGTGTAAAGCCTCACCATTGGATATGGCTAAAGAGAAACTGGGGAAAATATTACTGTGGCAGGCAGCTCTCCCCCTTCATGCAAGCTAAGATGAGGGACAAGGCAAGGGTATCTATTCTCTTATCACATCTGCTCAACATTTTGCTGGAGGTTCTAAGAGAGGGAAACTAAAGATAACAAGAAACGGAAAGCAGTGGTATCCAGACTGGAAAGGAAGAAATAAAATTGTCTTTGTTCATATACAACATGATGTCTTATAAAGGAAATCCTATGGAATCTATAAGAAAGAGACTAGGATTAAGAAATGAGTTTAGAAAAGTATGGATACAATGTCCATACATAAAGTCAATCTATTGTACATTAACATCAGAAGTTGAAATTTTAAATATAACACCACCACCTGAAATAGCATAAAAATAAAAAACTTAGAGAAAAATTGGACAAAAAGTATATAAAATGTATAAATGAAAAATTACAAGGCACTGCTAAAAACAATAAGGAGGCCTTGTATAAATGAAAAGTACACTGGATTCATAGATCAGAATCCTCAATCTGGCTAAGATTCCACTTCCCACAATCTGGCCTATACAGTAAACACCGATCCATTCAAAATCCCAGCAGTCTTTTTTATTTTTAATTTTACACGACTATTCTAAAATTCATACAAAATGCAAAGAATAGAGAATGGTCAAAATAACTTCAAAAAGAACAAAGTTGGAAGATTTTTACTACCTGAATTTGAAACAGTATAAAACTACATTAATCAAAAGTATGGTATGGCCATTAAAATAGAGAAATTAGACTTTATCAATAAAGAGTCTGAAATAGACCCATACATATGTGCTCAGCTGATTTTTGACAGAAATGTAAAACAATTCAGTGAAAAGAGAATAATCTTTCAACAAATGGTCCTTAAATTATTAGCATCCATATGAAAACTGATAAACTGCCATCCACACCTCTCAATGCAAACAAAAGTTAACTCCATGTAGATCACAGGCCTAAAGGCAAAGTCTAAAACTATAAAACTTCTATAAGAAAACATGGGAGAAAATGTTCATAATGCTGAATTAGGCAGAGATTTCTTACATGAATCAAAAGGATAATACATAAAAGATCAAATTCACAAACTGAACTCTATCAAAATTAAGAACCTCTGCTCTTTCAAAGACTCTTTTAAGAATATGAAAGACAAGCTACAGACTAAATTAAAATATTAGAAAATCAAACATCTGATAAAGAACTCAAAACAATATATTATTTAAAATTCTTAAAAATACTCAATAATAAGAAAACAAACAAATAAAATATACAAACTACTTGAGAAGACATTTGGCCAAATAAAATATATAGATGACAAATGAGCCATCTGAATGTAAAAAGATAGCCAATATCATTAGTGATTAGGGAAATACAAATTAAAATCACAGATACCACTACACACAAAAGGAATGGCTAAAATTAAAAACAAAAAACCCTGCTAACACCAGATGCTGATAAGGATGTGGAACAACTGCTGTGCTAATGTAAAATGGGACAACTTTTTTGAAAAACACTTTGGCAGTTTCTTATTAAATTAAACATGCAATAACCATATGACTTAGACATTCTATTCCTAGGCATTTGGCCAAGAGATATGAAAGCATAGGTCCATGCAAAGTATTGTATGTTAATACTTTTAGCAACTGTATTGGTAATAACCAAAACTTGGAAACAATCTAAATGTTCACCAAAAGGTGAATAGATAAACAAATCGTGATATATCCATGAAATGAAAAACTAATCAGTAATAAGAGAGAATAAAGTATTGATACATTACATTACATTACATTGATACAGCATGGATAAATCTTAGATATGCTGAGTGAAACAATGTGAGTGAGTAATGTATACTTTCATTTATATAAAATTTTAGAAAATGTAGACTACTGTACAGTGAAAAAAATCAGATCACTGGTTGCTTATATATGGGGAAGGCTGGGAGAAGGTTGTGAGAGGGGAGAATACAAAGGGGCATAAGAAAGATTTGGAGTGTTGATGAAGGATAGGTTTATTATCTTGATTATGATGTCCCAATTATGGTTTCACAAATGTGTGTGTGTGTATGTGTGAGTGAAAACTTGTAAAATTATACACATTAAATATTGTAGGTCAATTACGCCTTAATAAGGTTTTTTAAAAAAGCTTACAGTAAACATTATACTTAAAAAAGAAATACTGCGGGGGAGGGGCAAGATGGCAGAGAAGTAGGAGACCCTATTTCAAGTGGTCCCCTAAAGTGAGCTAATTATCTTCCAGAACATTATGAATACCCATGAAATCAGCCCGAAATGTAGGATTATACACTTCTGGATCTCTACGGGGGCAGAAGACACCAGTGGAGACGTAAAGCAGAGTGGGAATGCTCAGACTGATAGACTGATACCAGAGGATAAACAGAAGGGGGAGGGAGCCATCAGAAGTGACCCATTGGAAAGTAATACCCCAATACAAATACAAATACCACAATACAAAAGTGCCCTGTGATTGGGGACTAGCATTAATTTGGAGACGGAGGTTTGGGTGCAATTTGCTTTCCACTCAACCTCCTAAAAGCCACAAAAAGCTGCCAAAGAACAAAAACCTCCAGAGAACAAAAGCCTAAAAAACCGATTTCCACAGAGCCCAGCCCCTTGGTAGGGGACAGGAGGACTCAACCCAAGCAAGACTGACTAAAAAACAACATGGCAGGCCCGCCCCCCAGAAAGCCAGCCAAAAGAATGAGAGGACAACCACCTCAGGGTCCCCATAAAACTTTAAAACCCCAATTTTGGGGGAAAACAACATATTAACCTCTCAGTATTGCCCTAAAACCTGTATATTTCATAGATACAACTTTTATTTTTAATTCATTCTCACTATTCTTGTTCTTTCTAATTTTTTAAACCTACTTACCATTACAACTAGAGGTTTAATATAACATATTCCATAATAGCCTTTTAACTTGAACTTTTTTTATACATATGCCTGTGTTTTTCTTTTTCTTTTTCTTTTTTAAAAATATACATATAGATATAAGCTTCAAGGTAATCCTCTTTCCCTAATCAATACTACCCCTATATATAAGCCAGTTTTAATCTCCCTTTATCTCTGGAAAGTTGAGTCCTTTAACAAAGATATCAAGATATACCCAGGAAGAATCAAAATAACCTTGCTCACCCACATCAAGGATTTACAACCACCCTCCTACCTTTCTCTTCTGTCAGTGTTTCTGTGTATTTGTTTTTGTTCTGGTATTATAGAAATCCTATCCTTGGGGTTCATTTTGGCTGTGTTCTTTTTTTTTCTTGTCATTTACTTTTGTCAGTCTTTTTGTTTGCTCGTTTTTGTTTGTTTACCTTATAAATCTTACCTTTGGGGCCCATTCTGGCTGGATCTTCTCTCTCTCTCTCTCTTTTCTTTTTTCTTTCCTTTTGGTGGTGACTTCCGACTGCTCAGAAGCATTCCAGGGTGCACCTTGCCTGGATTGTGGATGATATATTCAGCTATACATTCCCTCAACCACCTCTCACTAAAATAACTAGGAGGAGGAACACCCAACAGAGGAAAAATTCAGAGACTGTGTCCTCTCAATCAGAACTATTGGATATGAACATAAACAGTATGTTGGAAAGGGAATTCAGGGTAACAATTATCTAGGCAATGGTTAGGATGGAGAAAACATTAGTGACAACATAGAATCTCTAAGGGCAGACGTGAAAGCCACCTGGGAAGAAGTTAAAAATGCTATCAAAGAGATCCAACCTAATCTAAATACTCTAACAGCTAGGGTAACTGAGGCAGAAGTTAGAATTAGTGATCTAGAGGACAAACTGATAGAGAAAAGGATCAGGAGGAGGTATGGAAGAAACAGTTTAAGCCATGAAAACAGAATTAGGGAAATAAATGATGCCATGAAATGTTCCAATGTCAGAATAATTGGGATACCTGAGGGAGTGGAGAAAGAGAGAAGACTAGAAGATACAGTTAAACAAATTCTTGATGAAAATTTTCCTAATCTGGGGAATGGAACGAGCATTCGTGTCCTAGAGGCAGAAAGAACATTCCCCAAGATCAACGAATCTAGAAAGACACATGATTGTAAGACTGATGAATCATAATTTTAGACAAGAGCTTCTAAGGGCAGCTGGGAAAAGAGATTCTTTATGTCCAGAGGAACGTCCATCAGAATAATGTCAGACCTGTCTACAGAAACCTGGCAAGCCAGAAAGGGCTGGCAAGACATATTCAGGGCACTAAATGAGAAGAACATGCAGCAAAGAATACTTTATCCAGCAAGACTGACATTTAGAATGGATGGAGAGATAAAGAGCTTCCAAGACCTGCAAGGTTTAAAAGAGTATGTGACCACCAAGCTGGCACTACAAGAAATATTAAGGGGGGTCCTATAAAAGAAGAAAGAACCCAAGAGTGACACAGAACAGAAATTCACAGAGACAATATATAAAAATAAAGACTTTACAAGCAACATGATGTCAATAAAAACCTATCTTTCAATAAATCACTCTCAACGTGAATGGCCTAAACACCCCATCAAATGGCACAGGGTTGCAGACTGGATAAAACAACAGGACCCGTCCATATGTTGTCTACAAGAGACCTACTTTGAACGTAAGGATACATCCAGACTGAAAATGAAAGGATGGAGAAGCATCTTTCATGCCAATGGGCCTCAAAAGAAACCTGGGGTAGTGATTCTTTTATCAGATAAATTAGATTTTAAACTAAAGACTGTAGTCAGAGATAAAGAAGGACACTACATCATTCTTAAAGGGTTTATTCACCAAAAAGTTCTAATAATTGTAAATATTTATGCCCCAATACAGGAGCATCCAACTACATAAGACAACTGTTAATCAAGATAAAAGAGTCATATCATTATGAATAAATTAATAGTAGGGGATCTTAACACATCACTCTCAGTAACAGATCATCCAAGCAGAAAATCAATAAAGAAACAAGAGCATTGAATGACATATTGGACCAGATGGACTTCATAAACATATACAGAACATCCCCCCCCCCCCAAAAAAACAACAGAATACTCATTCTTAGCAAAACACATGGAACTTTTTCCAGAACAGACCACATACTGGGTCACAAATCAGGGCTCAACTGATACCAAAATACTGAGATTATTCCCTGCATATTCTCAGACCACAATGCTTTGAAACTGGAACTCAACCACAAGAAAAAGTTTGGAAGGAATTCAAACACTTGGAAACTAAAGACCATTTAAAGACCAACTAAAGAATATTTGGATCAATCAGGAAATCAAAGAAGAACTTAATTCATGGAAACCAATAAGAATGAAGACACATTGGTCCAAAACCTATGGCGATCCAAAACCTATGGTAGTCCTAAGGGAGAAGTACACAGCCATCCAAGCCTCACTCAAAAAAACTGAAAAATCCAGAATATACCAGCTCTCTTTACACCTTAAAGAATTGGATAATCAACAACAAATTAAGCCAACACCATACACAAGAAGGGAAATAATCAAGATTAGAGCAGAGATCAATGAGAAAGAAAGTAGAGATACAGTAGAATCAATGAAACTAGAAGCTGGTTTTTTGAAAGAATCAATAAGATCAATAATCCACTGGCTAAACTAATCCAAAAAAAAGAGAGAGGACCCAAATTAATAAAATTATGAATGAAAAGGGAGAGATCATGACTAACACCAAGAAAATAGAAACAATCATCAGAAATTATTATCAACAGTTATACGCCAATAAGTTAGGCAATCTAGATGAAATGGATGCATTCCTGGAAACCTATAAACTTCCAAAACTGAATCAGGAAGAAATTGACAACCTGAATAGACCAATATCTAGTAACCAGATTGAAGCAATGATCAAAAACCTCCCAAAAAACAAGAGCCCAGGACCTGACAGATTCCCTGGAGAACTCTACCAAACATTCAAAGAAGAAGTAATACCTACTCTCCTGAAGCTGTTTCAAAAAATAGAAACAGGGGTGCCTGGGTGGCTCAGTGTGTTAAATCCTCTGCCTTCGGCTCAGGTCATGATCCCAGGGTCCTGGGATCGAGACTCACATCAGGCTCTCTGCTCAGCAGGGAGCCTACTTCTCTCTCTCTCTCTCTCTCTCTCTCTCTCTGCCTGCCTCTCTGCCTGCTTGTGATCCCTGTCAAATAAATAAATAAAATCTTAAAAAAAATAGAAACAGAAGGAAAACTTCCAGACTCTTTCTATGAAGCCATCATTACCCTGATCCCCAAACCAGGTGAAGACCCCACCAAAAAGGAGAATTTCAGACCAATATCCCTGATGAATATGGATGCCAAGATTCTCAACAAGATCCTAGTACATTAAAAAGATTATCCACCAAGATCAGGTGGGATTTCTCCATAGGATGCAAGTGTAGTTCAACATCCACAAATAAATCAATGTGATAGGACAAATCAATAAGAGAAGAGAGAAGAACCACATGGTCCTCTCAAATGATGTAGAAAAACTATTTGACAAGATACAGCATCTGTTCCTGATTAAAATGCTTCAAAGTATAGGGATAGAGGAAACATTCCTAAATTTCATAAAATCTATCTATGTAAAAGCCACAGCAAATATCGTCCTCAATGGGGAAACGCTGACAGCCTTCCCTTTGATATCAGGAACAAGACAAGGATGTCCACTCTTGCCACTGCTGTTCAACATAGTACTGGAAGTCCTAGCAACAGCAATCAGACAACAAAATGAAATAAGAGGTATTCAAATTGACAAAGAAGAAGTCAAACTCTCTCTCTTTGTAGATGACATGATACTTTGTATGGATAATCTAAAAGACTCCACTCCCAAACTACTAGAACTCATACAGCAATTCAGCAATGTGGCAGGATACAAAATCAATGTGCAGAAATCAGTTGCTTTCTTATACACGAGCAATGAAAATATAGAAAGGGAAATTAAAGAATTAATTCCATTTACTGTAGCACCAAGAACCATAAGATACCTGGTAATAAACCTAACCAAAGAGGTAAAGGATCTGTACTCGAGGAACTACAGAACACTCATGAAAGAAATTGAAGAAGACACAAAAAGATGGAAGACCATTCTATGCTCATGGATCAGAAGAATAAACATTGTTAAAATATCTATACTGCTTAGAGCAATCTATACTTTCAATGCCATCCCAATCAAAATTCCACTGGCATTTTTCAAAGAGCTGGAACAAACAATCCTAAAATTTGTATGGAAGCAGAAGAGACCCCGAATTGCTAAGGAAATGCTGGAAAAGAAAAACAAAACTGGGGCATTACATGGCCTGATTTCAAGCTTTAATACAAAGCTGTGATCACCAAGACAGCATGGTACTGGCACAAAAACAGACACATAGACCAGTGGAACAGAGTAGAGAGACCAGATATGGACCCTCAACTCTATGGTCAACTAATCTTTGACAAAGCAGGAAAAAATATACAATGGAAAAAAGACAGTCTCTTCAATAAGTGTTGTGGGGAAAATTGGACAGCCATGTATAGAAGAATGAAACGCGACCATTCTCTTATACCATACACAAAGATAAACTCGAAATGTATAAAATAACTCAATGTGAGGCAGGAATCTATCAAAATCCTAGAGGAGAACATAGGCAGTAACCTCTTCGACATCAGCCACAACAACTTCTTTCAAGACATGTCTCCAAAGGTAAAGGAAACAAAAGCGAAAATGAACTTTTAGGACTTCACCAAGATCAAAAGCTTCTGCACAGTAAAGGAAACAGTCAACAAACAAAGAGGCAATCCATGGAATGGGAGAAGATATTCTCAAATGACACTATAGACAAAGGGCTGATATCCAAGATCTTTAAAAAACTCTCAAACTCAACACACACAAAATAGATAATTACATCAAAAAGTGGGCAGAAGACATGAACAGACACTTCTCCAAAGAAGACATACAAATAGCTAATAGACACGTGAAAAAATGTTCAATATTAGCCATCAGAAAGATTCAAATTAAAACCACATTGAGATACCACCTTACACCAGTTAGAATGGCTAAAATCAACAAGACAGTAAACAACAAGTGTTGGAGAGGATGTGGAGAAAGGGGAACCCTCTTACACTGTTGGTGGGAATGCAAGTTGATGCGGCCACTTTGGAAAACAGTGTGGAGGTTCCTTAAGAAATTAAAAATAGAGCTACCTTATGACCCTGCAATTGCACTACTGGGTATTTACCCCAAAGATACAGATGTAGTGAAAGGAAGGGCCATCTGTACCCCAGTGTTCATAGCACCAATGGCCACAGTCACCAAACTGTGGAAAGAACCAAGATGCCCTTCAACAGATGAATGGATAAAGAAGATGGTCCATATATACAATGGAGTATTATGCCTCCATCAGAAAGGATGCATACCCAACTTTTGTATCAACATGTACGGGACTGGAAGAGATTATGCTGAGTGAAATAAGTCAAGCAGAGAGAATCAAGTATCATATAGTTTCACTTACTTGTGGAACATAAGGAATAACATGGAGGACATTGGGAGATGGAGAGGAGAAGTGAGTTGGGGGAAACTGGAGGGGGAGACAAACCATGAGAGACTGTGGACTCTAAGAAACAAACTGAGGGTTTTGGAGGGAAGGGGGGTGGGAGGTTGGGTGAGCCTGGTGGTGGATATTAAGGAGGGCACATACTGCATGGAGCACTGGGTGTGATCCATAAACAATGAAT
This sequence comes from Mellivora capensis, assembly GCA_004024625.1. Lineage (NCBI taxonomy): Eukaryota > Metazoa > Chordata > Mammalia > Carnivora > Mustelidae > Mellivora > Mellivora capensis. The sequence continues at coordinate 76,694 of PISX010008568.1, forward strand.
TTTGGAACACTGAAAAAAAAAATTTAATTTAAAAAAGAGAGAAATACTGTATGCTTCCTCTTTAATGATCAGGAAAGAAATATAATGCCCCTATCACTGCCACTGATTCAAAATCATTGGAAGTCTTAGAAAACTCGTTAAGAAATAAAAAGGAATAAGAAATGCATAATTGAAAAATGAAATATAAATGTTCCTTTATTTGTAAAAGATGTCATTAACTAGGAAGAAATAAGAAAATTCAAAAGACTCATCAGAGAAGGAAGATAGCAAGAAATATACAAGACTTAAAAGTTCTGATAAATAACACAGAAGATGATCTAAATAAAATAGAATCTTTCCATGCTCTAGAAGGAACATTTTAATAGTATGTAGATATTAATTTTCTCGATTTATCTATATGTTCATTGCAATCCCAATCAAAATCCTAGTTGTATTTTTACCTAATTAATAAATATATTATAAAGTTTTCATAGAAGAATAAAACCATAAATAGCATCATTTGTGATGTCCGGGATCTGAAGAAGCCCTGGGTATCCCATGCGGTGGAGCAGGTAAATTAGATAGAGTGATGTGCACAATGGAGTCCTATGTGGCTTTTGGCACAAAAAACTTGATATATACATAGTAATATGTTGGACCTTAAGTACATAGTGTTTAAAGGAAAAAGTAAGAGAATGAGCGAGATCTATAATTTAATGTATCACAAGGCAATAAAATATGGATTCGCCCAAGACATCAATTCTTGTTTTTCTGAAACACACGTAAAAAAAATAGCTATATGTTGAATACATTAGAACAGTTGCCTATCGTAGGGAGAACATGGGAGTGAGAAGTGAGGAATAAAAGCAATAAAGAAATAAAGAACAGTCATGACTGAGCAGTATACGTAATTAACCCCACTGCACCTGAGATATTACTAAAATGAAATAAAGTAATTAAGAACAAACTTAATATTTGGATGTTCTTTCTATAGTCAGTATAAATGTAGTGACAAAAAATTACATTGCCTTCATTATGGAAAAAACAATTCTACTTTGTATTTGTTTTCTACTACTTCATAACAAGTTATGACTATTTCCATGGTCAGGAGTTCAGGCGCAGACAGGTTCCCTGCTGGGTCCCCTGATTAAGGTATCATAAGGCTACAATCCAGATTTTGGCCTGGCTACCTTCTCATCTGGAGGTTGGACTGGGGAAGAACCCACTTTCAAGCTCATTCAAGTTGTTGACAGAATTCATCTTGTTGTGGCTGAAAGACTGAGGTTCCTATTTTTATGGTGGCTATCAGTCAGAGCCCATAGAAACACACAAAAGTACACACACACACACACACACACACACGCAAACACACACCATAATGTGATCATGGGAGTAACAGCCCATCACCTTTGCCATATTCTATTGTTGAAAGCAAGACAAAGTTTTTACTCATACTTAAGGGCAGGACATATGCATAGGGGCTACCCTAGAGTCTATCTGTCACATGTATGAACAATATTTACATAATCATATTACCATGAATGCTGTTTATTAGCGTTTTAATTTTTAAAATCAACCTACAAAGACAGTGTTAATAGTTATTAAAAGTTTCATACCAGGAGAAATAAAAAATATAAAAAGATATGTTCTAAAGTAGATATATAAACAAAGGGAGAGTATGCTTTTTTTAAAATCATAAAGGTAACCTCCAGAAAAGCAAAATAAGATATAACTAAAAGGAAAATGTTAAGGGAATGAAGAATTTGCTGGTAGTTTAGATGGAATAAATCTTCATCTTTTATAAAGGGAGTCAATATTTTCTAGTGGTAAATCTGGAAATCAAGTCACAAGTACAGTATTTAAATGGGAATTAGAAGTAAAAAAAAAAAACAAACAAACCCAGAAACCATTAATTCTTGCTTGTGTGGACAGACCAGGGGTGGGAGCAGGGAAGAAAGAAGATTTTTAATTTTTCCTTAGATCCTTATGTACCACTTGATTTTTTTTTTTTGCCATTGGATAATTTTCATATTAATTTTAAACTTGTTTTAAAAATAAGATTTTAGGAAATGGGTGACAATATTCATATCAAATATAAAAGCTAGAAAAGAATATAAAAATTATAAGTACCATCTCTCTCTTTTTTATAGCCACGGAAACTAAGGCACAGAGAAATGCAGTTGTGTACTCTGGATCATATCTGGCTGAGTCTAGATAAAGCCTTGAGTAGAACTTCCACCTCCTGATTCCTATATAACACACTGTTCAAGTAGTTTTCATCCAAATTCATAAAAGCTGGCCTGTGGGTTCCACTCCTAAATCTGCCAATAATTTGCATGGGGCAAGTCATTAATTGAACTTCACTTTCCTCATGTATAAACCTCATGATCATGTGTAGATCAGTGGTTTTCAACTTTGTTTTTTAAAGCAGCAAAATTTAGTCATTAAATGAAATACTGGAGTCTCAGATTTGACAAAAATTCAAAATGAAGGGGAAAAAAGTCAAACCTGAACTTCTCTGGTTGAAGGGGGTCGCATGAACACTTCAAGCTCTCTGCAGCCCTGACAGACCCTCTTCCAGATGTCTAGAGTTCTTTGGGGAATGCTCTCTGGCTATCCTCTAATTGAGGAGCTGGGTGAAGAGGAGGCAGACAGTACATTTATAATGAGCTCCCAGGCAGTGCTAATGTTGCTATCTCTTGGCAAGTGACTAAATGATCTCAATGTCTCCTCTAATGGCCCACCTGAGATTTTACCTTTGCTTTACTCCTTAATACCCATTTCTATGAACCTATTGACAACAGAGGCCAATCACAAAGAGCACTGCTACCTCCCAGTTACTAGTGAAGGAGCTGATGTGAACCATGGAGTTAGCATCAAGGCACCAGAGTGCAGTGATGGAGAATATAACCTCTGAGTATGACTGACCTGTCATAGCTGTCCCACTTACTGGTTGGGTGACCATGGCAATTAACTTCATTTCTGTGAGCATCAGGTTTCTTATCTGTAAAATGGAGATAAATTTAGGTGCCCTCTAGGTTGTTGTGAGGATTAGAAATGACATTATGCTTAAGGTCCCTAGCACAGTGCCTCGAATGTAACAAGCAGTCAATAAATGTTAGGTATTGGAGGGACACAAAGGATATTTTAAAGAATTGTTTATAAGACTTTAACTTTAGTATCAAAGTATCTACGTATAAGAAATTCCAACCTGTGGTTGGAAGACTCCAAGCAAATTTATAATGTACAAAGTAGGAGCACGCAGAAGCTTAAGCAGCAGAAATAAACTACGTATCTCTCACTAGGGTCCTACTGACTATTTATAGGTGATTAGGACACCAGTATCATCATATTATTATAGTTACTCAGTGTATTGCCAGAAAGTTTGTTCATCTACAATGTCTTTATAAGAATAAGTAATAAATAAAATATAAAGCAAGAACAATTTTTTCTAAGTCATAACTAACTAAATCTTACCTAAAACATTGATTCCATCTCCCTAGTTTTCTGTGATTTTTTCTGCTAAAACTTACTGTTGTAAGAAAAAAAAATAGTTCACAGTTATCCTCCAAACCAAGTATCAACACTTTTTCATCATACCATGTATATTCTTTCTGATATCTCACTGCAGCTCACCATAGATAAATTATCAAAATAAATTTTTGAATATTCTACACTACAGAATTCTAGATTTAAAGAAAGATTATATCACTTTATTGGGAAAAATACTCAAACACTCTGGTTCTTTCTGACTTCCTTTGAAGTGGCACTTCCCAAGACAGTATAATTGATTATATGGGGTAGGCCAGAAATAAGTGATTTGGGGCTGAGGCATTTTGGCAGATTATTATGCAAAGATAATCTATCAAAAGGTATTTTCAGATTAACCTGCAATGATTCTAGTGTTCCAGCTGAAACCAAAATGTACTTCCAGGAAGTTTGGCTGTGAATAGACAGCTAATTTAGGCAATAAACATAAAACTTTATCCGGTAGTAGAATGTGAAAGAATAAAGAAACAAAATGCTACAACTCCATCAAGTGACTATTGACTAAAATCTGCACATATTTTCAAAAATAAAGATTAATTTATTAAAAGCATGTATATAGCAGAAGGGCAACAATGCAAGGCAAAAGAGTTTCCCAGATAATACTAAAAAGGACCAAAAGATGAAGCTAACACACTTTTCCATAAATGTATTTGGTTTCTCATATTCAAATATATAGTGCTGCTATAAGCATTGGGGTACAGATGGCAAAGCTGTGATCACCAAGACAGCATGGTACTCGCATAAAAACAGACACATAGACCAGTGGAACAGAGTAGAGAGTCCAGATATGGACCCTCAACTCTATGGTCAAATAATCTTCGACAAAGCAGGAAAAAATATACAATGGAAAAAAGACAGTCTCTTCAATAAATGGT
>PISX010008569.1:0-81085 GCA_004024625.1 Mellivora capensis
GACAGTCAACAAAACAAAGAGGCAACCCACGGAATGGGAGAAGATATTTGCAAATGACAGTACAGACAAAAGGTTGATATCCAGGATCTATAAAGAACTTCTCAAACTCAACACATGCAAAACAGATAATCATATCAAAAAATGGGCAGAAGATATGAACAGACACTTCTCCAATGAAGACATACAAATGGCTATCAGAGACATGAAAAAGTGTTCATCATCACTAGCCATCAGGGAGATTCAAATTAAAGTATATGAAAAATCTTGCTTATATCCCTACTGTCTTACTCAGCAGATTTTTTTCCCTATTTTACATCATCTAATATTAGTCTTTATAAGTTTCAGCTTTATTTTGGCTGTCTCTGTTTTTGTTTCCTTCCCTGTGTTGGGCCAGTCTTTGACTTATTTTTCTCATATACATGGTCCATTGAAACCCAAAGTATAAACTACAATGACAAGTTCCAGATTCTGCAGATTTGCATACTTATTTAATGCCTAGTCCTTAAGAAATGCTCCTATTTTTTTCTGCCATATCAGCCATGCAGTATTTATTTAGTACATGTAGTTCTATACTGGGAGAAATTTTTATGACCTCTAACCCACCATACTTCCCAGATTCCTATTTTTTAAGGATTCCCTTGCTCTGAACTGGAGAATTAAAGTTAAAGCAAGATGAAGAGTCAAAACAGGAGGATGTTTCAGGATTTGGTGAAATAGTCTAGGCAAGATACTGAAATTTCCACTGCTATGGATGTGATAAAAGTGGAGAGTAGGGGATGGAGTTGATAAATATTGAAGGAGTTATATCAACATTTTCTGTGGTGAACCAGGTGTAGAAGTTGAAGAGAGGGGTTTGGGATAATGCCAATGTCCAGGATACTGTCTGCCTAACTACATAGTTGGTATGGATCACTGAAAGAGGAACAGGTAGAATAAAAATGATGGGCTCAGTGCTTAACCAAATATGGTGACTTCGAGACTTCCACATCGTATACGTGGGCCTAAGGGTCTAAGCTAGAAATCAGACTCTGAACTACAGATGTAAATTCATATGTTACTCTCATGTAGATGTGATATAAATAGGGGAGGGACTGCCCAAGAGGACACAGAGTGAAAGAAAAGTAGGTCCAGGGTCAAGACTTGAGGACCTAAAGCTCCAATGACCAGGCATAGGAGGATGGGCTTGCAAAGACACAATGGCACAGTCAACAAGTTGGAAGAAAGTCAAGGAGACTAGAATTGCCTTTGACCACTTTTTATACCTAACATCAGCCATATTGACCTTCCCACCATTCCATATGTGCTTGATTTTCCCTGTCTCCATGCTTTTGTACAAGCATGCTCTTCCTCCTGCCTTGATTCCCTCCAGCCTCTTCCCCTTTTCCACCATCACTATTGCTCCTGATGAACTCCCATACATCCTTTAGGGTCCAGCTCAAATGTCAGCACCACTACACAGTCCTTCCTAAACCTTGTCCTTATCCTGTCCCACATGGGCATGGTTCATGGTCCTTTCCTCTGTCCCCACTGCATGTATCAGATATTTCAGTTTTTCTGCCATCTGAGGACAATGGATTTCCCTTGAATTGCCTGGCTGGTGTGTTGTATAGCACTCCCCTCAGGGCACTTGGCTCACAGAGCAACCATGTTCTTAATAAAAAGACTTAAACTGAGTCTCCAACAAGATGCAGGAAGCATTTGGACAGAGAAGTCATCCCACCAGTTGGCAGTAAAAAGACCCAAGGTGTCCATTCACTGGCAGTAAAAAGACCTAAGGTGTCCAGTGAAAATCAAGGCAGTTTGGGGCTGCTGGTAAGTATCTCCCAGGGATCAGTCAACACACGCACAATCACTATACCTCTCCTCTTCTCTTCCACCCTTACTCATAAGGCTGTTGCCTTCAGTAACATCTCTGCTTCCTACTCTCTCTAAAGTCTTATGTATATGTTCCACTCAATCATATTTTGCCTAAAAAAAATAGTAAGGGGTGGGCATTACAGTCTGCATGGGGTCACACCATGTGACTTCTCTTTAATCCTTTTTCTTGCTAAGGAATTTAATGCAGATAACAACACCGAACAATCACATAAATTACACTAAGCAAAGTAAGCAAGTACATGGCATGAGGATTAATGAGACAATGTCAGGGTGAGTGCCTTTCACAAGGTGGCCAGAGAAGAGAAGGGGAGCTTGGGGTAGAAGTGGGACTGTCTTTAAGCAGAGAAAAGCTGGGAGGAATGAATTGGAAGGATGTTACAAGCTCTGGGTAGAGGAGTTTAAGAGTGAGCGAAATCTAGCAGTAGGAAGAGCTGGGACATCAGAAAAAGCCTTTCGTGGCCTTAGTATGGGTCTTTGCAATGCTCTCAGTGACACTCTGGATTGTGGGGGATCAGGTTACCTGGGAAGAGGGGATGGAGGGGCAGTTTCAAGACTGTTTGGGTTTTCTTCCCAGTGTTAATGCTTATTATGACTGAAATGGAAAGACAAATAGCTTGTACCGCTGACATCACTCCATAGAAATTGGGACAAGGTCAGCAATCTGAAGCAATTCTTTGGGGTATAGGGGAAAATGTCACATTGAGTTCTAGTAGCCCTTGGATAAGAGAATGGTGGCCTTGCATGAAATTTTGACAGATAGTCGTCTATCAGCACCCAGAACCTAGGATGCTGAGCATAGCAGTCAACCTTTTCCAGCATTTCCCACAAATGTCTTCTTACTCCTCATTTCCCATTATTTTCCTAAACAATCCATGCCTCTCTGGCAAACAGAAATGCATATGGTTCTACCAACTTGCACGTACCTTCCAATGGCCATCACATCATTGTTTTTTTTTTTTTTTCCTTCCCCCACCCGGAATGCTCACCTCTCAGCTGATCTACCACAGCTCTTTCTATGGGTTCTTTACCGGGGGTCCTATCAAACCACCTTTCTTATGACATACACATATGTGTATGTATGTATGTATGTTCCCTCCTGCCTGTGAACTCACCTGCATGTGCCCGACAGCTCATGGCAGAGCAGATAGAACACAAATACAAAACCCAAGTAAACAGGGTCAGAAGCTGACTGTGTCACTAACCGGCTCTGTGATCTTGGGATTTTTACTCAACCCAACCTGGCCTCAGTTTCCTCATCTGTTCTATGTATACTACAGGGTTTGGGGAGTGATTAAATACCCTAACATAAAGAAAACACCCAGCACAGTTCCTGTGCATAATAAATACCGATTCTAGTCCCCCTCCCCTGCCAACTCCTTATGTACAGTTGACTTTCCACTGTCCTAAAGATAGATCGCTCCCTCACTATTTTGTAAGCTGCAGAAGTAATGCTATGATTTTTGCTGTCTTTTTCTTTACCTCCCTAAAGAGGACTTCTCACTCAACAAACCAGAGACAAGTGAAAGAACGAGCAAACACACAAATAGAAGAAAATTCCATCCCTACTTCCAGTTTGTCTGAACTGTTTCCTGAGACATGAAATTGTGGTATTTTAAACAAAAACAAACTCTAAATAAAAGCCAATGGCTCTGCTGAGTTATTTTTGCTATTTTAGCCCCAATGACTAAAATGATTTTGTAATACCCGTGAAAGGAAAACTGTACTTTGGAAAGGTCGTGGGGAAGAAAATCTAGGTGGTATGTCTCAAGTAACTCAAAGCAGGTTAAAAGCTTTGCTTCCAACCTATGTTTGTGCAAAGACAAAGCATGGGATTATCATTTATTACAAATCATTTCCCTCTGTGCTCTGACATTACCCCAGTTCTCCAAGAGCTTCCCCTCTCTGCACCACAAGCATCGCCTCCTTGCAGGAAAGAAACATTGTTGGCTTCAAAGTGGGGAGGATGAGAGAGGACCAGATTCTCTCGACAGCTCCCTTCCAACTCAAGAAACGGAGGTCATTCCAAAGGGCGCACAGCACCTTCCAGTAGAAAGAGCAGTTGCTTCGTTACTAGCCCCCCTTTCTCTCTGGGAATAAATCAACAAACCCATGGAAATGTCATCCTCTGCACCAGCCCAGCTTGTCCAGGCCTGATGTGAATCTTTCTAGCTGATTCGAAACGGGCAGACGTGGGGAATGTAAGGAAGTAAAGCGAGAGGAATTGCCGAGGAGCTCAGGAGGTGCTAATTGTTGCTCAAGATCTTATCGGGTCTTAGAGGCATCATTTAACCTCTGGCTCCTGGTGCACTGGCTGCCATGGAGAACAGCCTTCTCCTCCTTCCCAGCCCTCCCCTGTGCCCGTGAACACTGCAGAGCAAAGGCCCATCTTGCGGGAAATCCATACCTGGTGAGAGAACAGGAGCGAGAATCAGTCATCTGAATGGCTCCAAAGTTGGCAGGGCCACCTTGGCCCAGCCCTCCACCCCCGAAGCCTAAAGAACCACCATTTGAGCCTGGGGTTCAAGCATCTGCATTTTCCAAATCCTTTCATTTTCTCTGTAGCATAAAACAGTGAAAGAAAGAGAGTCCAAAAACGGGTTAGGACCATCCCACACTGCCTGAGTGCATGTCCCAGCTCTCCATCAACCAACTTCAGGCATATCATTTGTTAGCATTTGTAAGCACGTTCAACAGCGTCTTGAACACAGTAGGCATGATTTAAGATGTTGTTAAATAATAGTAAGTAAATACCATTGCTTTGGCCTTTTGTCTAATCCGGTGGTTTTCCTAGTGCTGAGACCAGAAGTCTCAGCATCACCTAGATAGAAACTTGTTAGATGTGCACGTTCTGCTGCCCAGCTCCAGACTTTTTAAACCAGAAATGCTAGAGGTAGAGCCCAGCAGCCAGTCTTAGCAAGCCCGCCAAGTGCACGTTCAAGTTTGACAACCACCAGTTCTAGCCATAAACTCTCATTCAATTTTTACTTCTTACCCAGTCACCTGCCCAGGGTACTCCTGCCAATCATGCTCTTTGTTCTCCCTGGAGAGGCACCTGAGTCATCCTAGAATTCCAGGTACTCCTCAAAATGCATTTTTATTAGTTAGAATCCTTTTGGGAGCGTGTGACAGCCATCCTATTCAACTCAGTCGGGGCCCCAAAGAGGATGTATTATTGTCCTGTACAACAGAAGGGGTCGGTAGGCACGATAAGTCATGTTTATGCAGTATGAACACTGGGCCTGGAAATATTCTAAGCACTTTACAAATATTAACTACTACAATCTCCACATCAGCTCTGTAAAGGAGAAGCTGTTATTGTAATTGAAGAGCCAAGGGCAAGAGGAACAGAGAGCTACAGGAACTCCCCCAAGGCTGCACAGGGAACATGCAATAGACCTGAAGTTCCAACCCATAAGGCAATCCCAAATTCCCTGCAAGTCCCCTTTGCAAGGCAAGGCTGGGTCCAGGTATTCACCCTTGGACAGCAGGTCTGTTTTTCTCCATTCTCAGGCCTTGCTCCCCCTCCCAGACAGAGAGCCCTTGCATGGTGCCCCTGGGTGTTCCAGGACAATGCCTGACATACTGACCAGCTAAAGAGCAAAAGATCTCCTCCCCCTCACTTGTCCTAACAAAAGCCATGGAAGTGACCTTGAATGGACTGACTTGTGCTACATACCCAGCCTTAGACCAATTACTAATCTGGCCTCCGGAGGACTAAATGTGCCACTCGGCCAACCAAAGTCCTGGGGTCACCCTGAATTCAGGGACCCATAGGGCCCAAAGGCTTGGAGGAGTTCTCTGGAGCGGCCAAAGGAAGCAGCATGCCAGACAGGCAAAAATTACCCATATCATGTGCTAGGTTGCATTTTAAATGGCATCGCTGGGATGCCATCATTCAGTGGCTCAGTGGGTTAAGCATCTGACTCTTGATTTCAGCTCAGGGTATGATCTCAGGTCTGTGAGATCAAGCCCTGCATTGGGCTCCACACTGGGCAGGGAGCCTGCTTGGGTTTCTCTCTCTCTCCCTGCCCCACCCACCCCCTGTTTTTTCATTCTCTCTCTCTCTTTCTTAAAAATAAAATAAAATAAAATTTTTAGAATTTTATACATATCACACCATTGAAACATCACAATAATCCTTTGATATTAGGTTCTGCCCCATTTTTCAAATGAAGGAATGGAGGCAGCAGATTGAGTAGCTTGTCTGGGATAGCAGAGGTAATAAAGAGCAGAACCAGCCCGAGGACCTGAGCTCTCGGCTCTGGAGGTCTACGCACCCAGCAACCAGATGCACTCTTACCTATCAATGCTTTCATCAGGTCTGAGTTGACAACAGTCACTACCCTCCTGCTGCTGCTCAGTTTCCCGTAAAACCTTTCTTGCTTGATGAGATGACAAAGAATTTCCCATGCTTCCCTACCCAGGAGTTTCTCCAAATAACAAACATCTTCTCTCTCACTCTATACCAAATACCTCAAAGTAGGGTTGCCAGATTCAGCCAATGAAAACACAGGACATCCTATGAAATTTGAATTTCAGATAAAGAATCATGTTTTGGGTTTTTTTTTTTTTTAAGTGTAAATATGTCTCATGAAATATTTTACCCAGCAATCCTTAACTCGGAGCAAGATTTGCATCTGGGGTTTCTAACTATACCAGTTTTCCGGGGACTGAGTGGGTTCCCAAGACATGGAATTTTCCATGATAAAACTGAGAAAGTTCTGGGCAAACCAGAGGAAGTTGGTCACCCTGCATCCCAGTAGCCTCCAAACAGAGAGACTCAGAACTGGCAGGTGTCCTCCTGTGCCCAACAGCCATGCCCTCTCGGATCAGCTACCTTTGTGATCACTCCCTGGAGACGTGTGGTCAAATCCCTGAGGAGCGCACACACGTGCGTGAGCATGTGTGCGTGTACATGCACGTGAACACACACACACACACACACCAACCACTCTTATAGCTCCCACTCCTAGCTCCTCACCTAGCCAGAGCTCAAGGTCTCACAAGGACACCCTCAAAGCCAGCTGACACTCTCCCTGTGCAAGGGTGAGACGCTCTCCTTCCTCCCCACCCTGTCAGCGCCTCCAACAGTCTCCTGCCACAGCACCTCAGCCACAAAAAGGCACAGGCTGCCACAAGGCCACCTTAGTCCTCCTTGTCAGCTCTGCCTGGAGCCTCAAGAAACACAGAGTTAGAGCTTCTTGCCTGGGAAATGCAAGGATTGCATCTCCACACCCAGGACGCTCTGATACTGAAGATTCCTTGTTTGGCCTTATTTATCTAGACTGACTTCCTACATGGTGCTTAGAAACCATGGAGCATCCAGGGTTGAAAAAAGAAGTTAACACTGTCTATGAGGGAAGCTGCTCGATTTAGCAAAAGCAGAGATGGGGGCACTGTAACCATCACATATCATCACATCCGCATTCGGATACAGAAAGCTGCTACTCCCAACCAGCCCCTTATGGGCAACCTCTTATCCAGTGGGCAGGATAGAACTCCTACCTCCCTTATTCGATCAATCAATCATCAGTCAATAAATCAGTTATCAGTCTTTTATACTGGGGCTTTCTGAGCTAAACTGGTACCTGCCCTGGGGCACCTACTTTAGCATGAACTGGCCTTTGGATTCTAGAATCTTTAACCTCTTCCCTTGGACCTCTTTCATTCTTCTTTTTACTCCTTGAGTTCCTCTTCTCCATAAACCTACCTCCTGCAACCAGGATGAAGCAGACAGGCATGTCCCTTTGCAAATATCCGTGTAACATGGCATTGCTCAGACACAGATCCACTAGCAAAAACTTTGTCTTCTTCCCACTGTTCTTTCCAAGACGTAGAACTGTCTGGCAATAGGCAGAACGCTTTGAAACACAGACTCTGGAACCAGAACTCCTTGGGTTAAAGTTCTAGTCCTTCCATTTACTCTCTGTGTAACCCTGGATGTACAGCTAGTAAGTAACTAACTTACCCTTTGTGTATCTGAGTTTCCCTGCATACAGATGGGAATACGTATCAGTCAGGGTTCTCCAGAGAAATGGAATGAATAGGATGTGGATGGAGAGAAGAAGATCTATTTTAATGAAATTAATTGGCTCACTCAATTACAGAGTCTGGCAAATCCAACATTTGCATGATGGGCCAATAGGCTGGAGACTCAGAGTTGATGTTACAGTTCAAGCCCCAAAGGCCTCTGCTGGCAGAATTCCCTCTTGCTTGACAGAGGTCAGTCTTCTGTTCTCAAGACTTCCACTGATTGGTTTGGACTCGTGTTATGAAAGAACAGTTTGCTGAACTCAAAGCCCACCAATTTTAATAGAAGTCTTACCCAACATTATCTTTATAGAAACATCCCCAAAAAATGTTTCATCAAATATCTGGGCACGGATGCCCAGTTAATCTGACACCTAAAATACACCATCAGGGGACAGAATAGGTGCCTATTTCTTTCACAGGGCTGTTTTTGAGGACTGAGTCAATCTATCAGAGGATTGAGAAGTAGGTGCCCCATTAAAACTGGCTGCCTGAATGAGCTTTCGGAGTTACTCCTCCGTGCCAGAGGTTGTGGGTGTTGAGGATGAAGAAAATCTATTCCCTGCCCTCAAGGAACTGAATCTAGGAGGACTGAGATGGGTACAGAAATAAACAACACAATAGAACAGATGCCTTAAAAGAATGATGTACTTGGCTCTGGAGAAAGGCACAGGAAGAATCGTATTCAATTTGTCCAGGAGGGTCAGAGATGACTGCCCAGTGACCACTAAGCAAGGAAAGACCTCAAAGGAAGAGATGGAACTTATGGGGACTCCGCAGTCCAAAGGTCAGCTCTAGACTAGACCAAGGACTCCAAGCCACTCACGGGGCACCTGAGGGAAAAAGCTAGAAATGCGAATGACCCAGCCTTCTCAGGGCAGGTAATGCCTACAGCCAGTCCTGGACTAGTTCACAGCCACGCTCTACCTGGACCGGAGGCCTGTTGCTCCCCCCCTTGAGCCTCAGAAACCTCAGAGGGAGACGCAGTGATGAGCCATCTCCTGACACCGAGGAGTGGGGTTCAGATGCCACAAGTCTCCGTGCTGTCTGATATCTAGACCTCACAAGATTATAACTCCAAAGGTGTGGTCAAGTACGTTCATCAGTTCAATCCCCAGGTGGAAAAGTGCTCTATTCACAAGAGAAAGAGCTACAAACACCAAAAGGCCAGGAATGGGATATGGTTTGGGTTTGTTAGGACGAGAGAGAATTGCTTTTCAGAGTCTGACCCCAGTGCCTTCTCCCTGCCCCCTCTACTCCGTGAATGGTCACTTCCCCTGCCTAGTCCAGCCAACTGTTTTCTAACAAGAGTTAGAAACACCCTCAGATTCTCTACAATGGTTGGCTCTTATGTTCCGCTCCCCAACCCACCCTGCCCCACTGGGATCCGTCTAGTTCTTAGAGCAACCGTTCCCCCCACCCCGAGTTCCCCTAGCCCCCCAGGGAGCAGGGCACTGCAACGTAGTATGAAATGCATGGAAACTCCAGTGAGGAAGCCCTGAGTGTGAATCTCAATTTGTTAATGACCAGCTGTGTGACTGTAAAAGATAATTATCAGAAAAAAAAATCAGATAAGAGATAATTATCCTCTCGTAGCTTCAATTTTCCTGTCTACTAAATGCATACGAGAATAACGTTGAGTCTAATAATTGTGGCTGTAACAAATACTTCAAACCTAACAACAGAAAACAATCATTTGATGATGCTCCCAGATTCTGAAGGTCGGTAATGTGGAAAGGACACAGTGGGACAGCTCGTCTCTGCCCATGGATGCCTGGAGCCTCACCTAGGCAGATCTAAGGCCAGGAGTGACGTGATAGCAGAAGCCTAAAATTATCGAAAGTCTCCTTTACTTGCATGACCAGAAGCTGAGTTGGGAGGGCTTGAAATTTAAGGTTACTATCCAGAGTACCAAACGATAGCCCTTCAAGGTAGCATGGATTCCTTCCAGCATCATGGGCCAGAGAGTTGGACTTCGTATATGGTGGCCCAGGGCTCCAAAGATGAGCACCCTTGTTAATAAGACAGAAGCTACATCACCTTGAAAGTCACAGTCTGCCACTTCTGATGTGCTTTGCTGGCTATAAGCTAACCACAAGCCTGCCCAGATTCAAGGGGGGTCAGGAATGGGCCTCTGCCTCTCGATGGAGGGATGGCAAAGTTCTAGAACATATGGGAAGGGAAATACTATTTTAGCCATCATCAGAAAATAAGATCTTCCACATTCCTGTTTGAAATTGTCATGAGGCTGAAATACGACATTGTGTGTCAAAGAACTTGGCAAAGGATAGATGTTCATTAACCTGCTTCCTGCTCCTCAAGTCAGGTTGAAATGCCAAGTACCCAATGGTGTTATTGGAGAGCAGCCTTTTAAAGGCTTGTGCCATCACGTCTCTCTTCTCCCCACACACCGGAGCATGCTTAGGTCTTCCAGCTGTCTGGAACGGAATTGGGTCTGTGACCCTTTTGCTCGCAAATGATCACAATCATAATCATAGCCATACACCGGTAATAGGACCCTGCTAACTGCCAGGCCCTATGCTAATGCAACACTTCGTCTCATCTGCTAGGACCATAGCCTCTCAAGGTGAATATCAATGTCTCCATTTTACAGATCAGTAAACTAAAGCTCAGTCAGAATGATTATCTAACATCACACAGCAGGTGGACCAAGCACCCATATTCCAACCTGGGTCCCAAACCCCTTCAGTCCTCCATTCTGCATGCTGAGATGCTCAGGGGTCCCAGGAGCTTGGAGGAGTGGGTTCCTCAGTGATGTTCTAGTAAAAGTTTAACAACCACATAACAAAAAAACAAATTATGCATATATGAGATATTTGCGTATGTATATGCATGTACATCTTATGTATTTATTGTTTTGATGATATAAAAGATGTATAGCATACACTTACATACTCTTCTTCATTGAAATTTTTTTTAAGATTTATTTTATTTGAGGTAGAGAGTGCACACGTTCCCATGCATGGGAACATAGAAGTGGGGGATGGGGCAGAGGCTGGGGGAGAAGCAGACTCCCTGCTGAGCAGGGAGCCCTACCCAGGGCTCAGATCCCAGAACCCTGGGATCATGACCTGAACTGAAGGCAGAGGCTTAACCAACGGAGACATCCAGGTGTCCCTTCACTGAAGTTTCTATAGAGCCAACTGATTCCTACAGAATGTGTGTCATGATTTTTTCTAAACTCTCATGTCTATAACCCACCAAGGGTTTCAACTGATAAATGAGCATAGTTCCAATGTGAATGTTGGTAGATATTTTTCGTTTATAATCAATGAGTAAGATGAAAATGAAAACAAAAAAGACATTTATAGGAACTTCACCCATTTATCAATGACATGACTGAATTCTTTGCTGAATCAGATAATAGCTTTCACACAGTATTTCCATACATTTTTTGTGCTCTTTTCACAAAATAAATTGTGTCTAAAATATGACACAATTTTAAGTTTAAACTGAATTATTAATATTTTTCCATTCCTTTCTTTGTAGACAATTATTGGCTCATAACCCCCTCGGTATAATCTGAAACTGATCCCCAAACGCAGAGGCAGCCACTCTGGGTTAGAAGGTGGCAGGTTTAACAAGCAAAGGGAATTTACTCACAAGGCTTGTCTTGGGCGGCAGCAAGACAAGTGGACCCCCCAACCTGCCGGCCACATCTTACAAGTCCATGAAGAGGCCTTAACTGAGGTCAGTCACACACACGGTGCCAAGTTCTCAGCTCCACAACTCTGTCTCAAGGCCAGGTCCTTGGAGCCTCCTCTGGGAGACGGAAAGGCAAACGGGACCCACATTCCAAGGACAGGGGGAGGGGTGAGGTGCCTCAGAGTGCCTGGGGCCAGCTCACGGGTCAACTGGCAGTCAAGTCTTGATGACCTTCCCCAGCAACAATCCACAAAACGATGCATGGAGCCCTGATTTGTTGTGTTTGTTGATTTCCATCCAGTTCATGCTCCCACCATGTCTATTTCAAGCTACCAACCAAAGGTCACAGACCAGACTATCAAGTTGGGAAGAAATGAATAGCATTTACATCGCATGTTTCTGTATTTCTACTTTAAAGGTACAATAGATAAAAATAACTTAAAGAGAACAGTGAATAGTAAAATGTAGTCAAATAATTGGGAAGTGATGGATTTTGAGTATTCACTATCTTTTTAAAATACATGTTTTAAAATCGTCAGTTCATACGATTTAAATTTTAGTAATAACTGTATTGAATAACCACTTTGCAAAATTCCTAAAAATTTAGCAGTGAGCTTTCGTTGGCTGGTATGTTAGACCCGGCATACCACTAGTCTCTCTCTTCTGTCTCTTTCTGACCCCCATCATACTCTGCCAGGCTAACGAGCCCCTCCCTTCTCCCCATTGCTCACCTGAACTCCAGCGTGCTCTGGGGCTGGTGCCAATAAAGCACATCATAAAGTAACATCAATAGTGACAGGTCCATGACTTGGAGTGGCTTGGTATTTCTATTTCTCAAGGTCACAATAAATTCTCCTTCATTTGCCCTCAGAGGACTCTTGAGGTCTCCCTTCCTAACACCTGTCAGTCGCAGTGCCATTTACTATGAAGCCCACTAGGTGTCTTCCAGTCTGGCTGATGGGAGAAGTCACCTCCGTGCGGTTCACTGGGCTGCTGTAAATTCCGCACCGGCCCCTGCTTACTTTGAGGTGCTCTCCTCTCAGATGCAACTTGTTCCGCTTTATATCCATGCTGTAACTCATTAAAACTGTGTTTCACGCTGCCATTCTGCTCATTACAATGGGCAGAGAGAGCTTTGCTTCTGGGAAGCACAGTTATAATGAGGACAGAGTGTTCAGCACAAAAACAGCTTCTAATAGCTCATTAGGAAAATTGACTAGTTAGGCAGAACTCTTGTTCCCTCACTTTGACTAAAGATCTGAAAGCCTTTCCTTCTCCAAAGGCTAGGAACATAGGTGATTCATCCAGGATACCTAGCCACGGCTGGCCAGAAGCTCTGGCTTCATCCTGGAAATGCCCTGGAGCTCCCTAAAGCTTGGGTGATGGGTAGACTCTCCACACGGTTGCCCGTCTTCCCTAAGGAATAGATCATGGCTTTCTGTGTGTGAGTATTTGTGCATTTGCTTGTACGGGAATGGGGCGAAGGATAAAATGAAAGGAGGGAGCAAGGGAAACAAGAACAGCGGTTCCCCTTTATCCTCACCTCAACCCACCTGATAGGAGCAAGATCTCTCAGCCAGCTGGAGATTTTGAAATTTCCAGTCTTATTCTCAGAAGTTCCCCCAGCCCTTCCCTTATAGGCATTTCCTCAGCTCTTGATAAAAATTAGTCTAAATTGGGCCTCCTACCTCAAAGAAAATCATTAGCATTATTATGATCATTAAGACCATTATTTCCCCAGTCACTGGAAAACCAACACCATATCCAGTTCAAGGACACAGAGGTTGAAGCAAGCACCCGACAACTATGTGTCACCAAATTGCAATCATTGGGAAGGTGACTGTGTGTCATTTTCAGACTCCATAAATATATGATGAATCCAAGGAATGACCTCTTTTTTTTTTTAAAGATTTTATTTATTTATTTGACAGAGAGAGATCACAGTAGACAGAGAGGCAGGCAGAGAGAGCGAGAGGGAAGCAGGCTCCCTGCTGAGCAGAGAGCCCGATGCGGGACTCGATCCCAGGACCCTGAGATCGTGACCTGAGCCGAAGGCAGCGGCTTAACCCACTGAGCCACCCAGGCGCCCCAGGAATGACCTCTTGTAACACTGTCTTACATGGAGCCCATCTTGTAAAACTGATAAAATTGGAGCTTCTCTGGGGTTCTGGCTATTCATGCCCTCCTGTTTCTGTCCCCTCTGGTGGTAGCCGGGCCCCCGCTCAGAAGCTCTGTGCACACGGACTGAAACCACTGCCAAGTGCCAAGGCCATATGAAGCAGCATATCACACAGCAGAACAATCAGACAAGAGCCACAGAAGTTTGCCTACGGACGTTCATCTCATCTTCATCCATAATTCTGAAAATTTTATAAGACTAGCTAACTGTTTCATAAGAGTAGGATCGGTTAAAATAAATTATAGTATGTATATATAAAATAGAATAGTAAGTTTCCATTAAATGTGATTTGGATTTCTATTTAAAACATGGAAAATATTCTTTCCTACCAGTGAGTGGCGGGGGGGGGGGGTGGACAAGGACTCGACAGTATGACATCATTTGTGTAGAATTGTGCATGGAGTTGTGTAGGCCCAGAGGAATGTGCATCAAGATGGCATTTCCTGGGGTTTAGGAGGATGCTTTCCTTATTTAATTCTGTAATTTCTGTACTTTTCAATTATTTAGGATAGGCATGTATTATTTTTACCCAAAAGAAAAAAAAAAGAGAGAAACACCCTAAAATTTAAATAAGAGCAAAGAAAGAAATTGCTGCTTTTCATCACTTTTAGAGCAACTGTCACCTCTCTTGACCTGTTTGAGGCTACTGAACATTTTCAAAAACAAATATAGTGATTTTTTTTTCCCTTCCGGGAACTGAGGAATATTGCTACTCACAGCACCTGGTAACTGTGGCCTGCTCACCTCATGGGACCTGCCAGTCCAGCACGTGGGTTCCACCTTTTCCCATGACGGCAGGCTGTAGACCAGCCAAACACAAGGGCCAGTCTGTGCATGCTGGGGACGGGACCCGGACAGGAAGGGCCAGGGCCTGCCGGGGACTTTATTGTCCCTCTGAGGTCTAGTGATCTGGCTTTGCCCACACATCTTCTACTCGGAGGGTCCTGTAGAACCATAATAATAACATCTGAATCCACCAGCCCTCGGTGCCCTGCAAAGGCCTCCCCAGTTCACCTGAGGTGGGCTCAGCTCCCGCTTTGTACCTGCAAAGCGGTCCCATTCTGCCACCAAGGTGGCTGTGGCCCAAGGCAGCGGGAGGCCTGATCTGCATGTCCCAGTCCTCGTTCACCCAAAACTGGCACCTCTCTCTGGGAGCCCTCAAGATGCCATTGCCGTGTGGGCTTTGGCTGTGAATAGAAGACGCTTGTGTAGAATTACAGAGCCCCTGAGCAGCGGCCCTCATGGCCCCTGGTTCCCATAATTCAGAGGATCTCCTCAAACACGGTTCCCTCGGCCTCTGCCTGCAGCCTTGGCTGAGGGCTCAGACGCTAGTCAGTGGAGCTCGGCTAGAGAGTATGCCACGTGTCCCCCAGGAGCCCTGACCCCAGGGGCCTGCCAGTCACCTCTGCCTACCTGGGCCCTTCCCCTCAGGTAAACAGATGCCTATGAGAAGTCATGGGTCCAAACCGTCCATGCTCCTTCATTACCTCTTTTTGCTCCCTTCAGGATCTTCTCAGGGTTCAGAAAACAGAAACTCAAGTGTAATGTTCTAGCCCCAATTACTGCCCTGGACATCGTCAGATGATGTGTGGAGCTTCCCTCGCCATAGCCTGCTTACCTGTAGCCCTGCCGGGCGAGGGGAGGCTGAGGCATGGGGTTCCAGCGTGAGGAGGGCCTCCTGGCCGGCCATGTTGGATATGACCTGCTTTAGCCCCAGCTGAGTGCTGGTTAGCAGAGGAGCCAATGAGGCTCAGGGGTGAATTAATTGTTCCAGATCATCCCATCAGTAAGGGATTAATTGGACTCGAGCTTCAGCTGGGACTACCGGGGAAGATGCTCCTCAGTCTCTGCCTGGAGAACGCAGAGCCCAGCTGTCAGGAAGAGTCCATATTCTCCAGGCCCTTGGATGAGTTCCCCGGAAGCGTCACATCTCGAGCAGCCTCGAACTATCACTCAAATCGTTCATAATCATTCTTCTTTCCGAGAACCTAAGTATCAGCTCTCCCAGAAGACAGAGACCCCTCGCAGGCTGGGGCTCTGGCTCGTTTGTCTTTATTTTCCCCATCAGTGCCTAATGTGATCCCCAAGGTATGTTTGTCGATTGCATTTAATTTCCTGGATATAAATTGAAAAATATCTAGAACAGATTAATCATTAGAGGCTCTTACTTTTTCTATTATACAGTGTATTAACCTTACTATAAAAATCAGCCTAATTCCTTTAGAAATTTTTTTACAAAGTGTCTGGGATATAAATTGGCCCTACGTATATCCAACAGAGCAGATTAAAATGATATATCATAGGTGAAATACTTTATAAGTTACATGAGCTCAGACAAATTAAGCCATTATTTGTATTATTTTAGTAATATTTTATCATGTACTATTTAATATTATTTAGTATATATTCAGTATTTAGTGTTTTAGTGTTAGTATATATATATGTATATATATAAAATTTAGTATTTCAGTGTCTATTTTAGTAATTATTATTACTTAGTTTATTTACTATTATTACAATAACCAGTAATAGTTATAGCTGGTTGGCAGTGTTTCTCTGTTTGGATTGGGTTCCACGTCTTCTATTGCTTATTAGAAACCAAACCAGTTTTCATCCATTATTATATGGTCAGGACTGGTGAGAAGAAGGTTTTGAAAACAGCAAAGCAGGGGTGCCTGGGTGGCTCAGTTGGTTAAGCGTCTGCCTTCAGCTCAGGTCATGATCTCGGGGTCCTAGGATCGAGCCCCACATCGGGCTCCCTGCTCAGCAGAGAGCCTGTTTCTCCTTCTGCCTGCTGCTCCCCTGCTTTCTCTCTCTCTCTCTCTCTCTGAAAAAATAAATAAAATCTTAAAAACAAAACAAAACAAAACAAAACAAAAAACCCAGCAAAGCAGTGACAAGGTATTGCCATCCCTTGAGAAAACCCAGTCCTGGACTAACTCTGGCTTGCAGGCCCAGACTCTGACTCAGAAGGAAAGAGAGGGTTTGTTTTCAAGTTTTTGATTTTTCTAGTTTGTTTTTCTAGTTTTTGATTACACCAAGAAGTAAGAGGAACATTGTTTTTAGAAAGCTGAACTTATAAAGGAAGAAAACTTTATACCAGATACTGAAACAAAGACAATAAATATAAAAATTAAGATAAAATGTAAGACCTCTTTTCTGTTTATTATTCATGATCAAGGTTCTTTCTGCATCTCACCAAGCCAGCCAGTCCTCCAGACTCCAGGAACCTGCTGCCTTTTCTCGCACAGAAGTAGTCTGCTTGGGAGGCCCCAGGGCCAGGAGGCAGGATTGCAATCATTACTCCCAGTTACTCAAGGTGTGAACTTGGGAACAACCCTTAAAAAAACAAGCCTTGGATTCCCTATCTGAATGATACCAATGACAATACGTAAGACACAGGGGTTTTGCAGGAATTAGGTGGTATGATATTTATGGAAACACCTTATTTTGGGGTGTTTGCCTTGCTTTGCAAAGGCAATGAGAGAGAGAGAAAGAGAAGCTTAAGCAGGCTCCATGACCAGCCCAGAGCCCAACTCGGGGCTCAATCTCATGATGCTGAGATCCGGCCTGAGTGGAAATCGAGAGCCAGATGCTTGACTAACTGAGCCACCCAAGCGCCCCTGCCTCGTATATTTTAGGTGCTCGATAAGTTGATTCTGCCCCGTGTCTTATATCACCTATTAGTAGCCAAGTCTGTTCTCATCTCTGATTACAGCATGTTCATTTTCTGACATCATTAAAAATAAATACTCTGGTAGGTAGTATTTTTAAAAAATGACCAATGCTGGGGTGCCTGGGTGGCTCAATGGGTTGAGCCTCTGCCTTCGGCTCAGGTCATGATCTCAGGGTCCTGGGATCGAGCCCCACATCGGGCTCTCTGCTCAGCGGGGAGCCTGCTTCCTCCTCTCTCTCTGCCTGCCTCTCTGCCTTACTTGTGATCTCTGCCTATCAAATAAATAATAAAATAAAAATCTTAAAAAAAAAATGACCAATGCAACTATAGGAATGAATTTGGGCTACTTAATTCTCCTCTAATATTGAAATTTTTAAGTTGTGTTTCACTTATGAGACAATTACTGCCGTGAGAAGCACCATCTGTAAAATGGGGATAATAGAGCACACCATGAGATTGCGCAGATCGAACACATTCTCTCGGCACAATACTTGAGGTAAGAGAGCATCTCTAAGTACAATATTCTTCTGCTGTCAACCAGGCCAACCTGCTCACACCACACTCAAATTCCACCAGGGCCCAGGGCTGTCACTGTAATGGGACAATTTGCCTGATTGACCCAAACTCTCTCTCCAGCCATCTCTCATCTTGTAACCTAGTAATGGCTCAAAGACATGTGTGCAGTTTCATTGATGGCTGGTTTGTGACCAGGAAGCTCAGTTTCTTGGAACATGGTGATACTAGTAAAGACAGAAGCCCCTACGGAGCCATCTGTCCCCTCCCCGACACATGGGTCCATGCCGCACAGACTACCTTACCTTGCTCCTCAGACCCCCCCATAGCTGGCCCACTTGTCACCCCACTCCTGAATTCACTGTCTTTATCATCAAATGGTACCATGCAGTAGACATATTGGGAAATCTGTCATGAGACAGAAGGATCCTCACCCCTACTCTGCCACTTATCAGCAGTGTGCCCCAAGGATAACGACATGATCGCTCTGAGCCTCAGTTTCCTCACTGAAAGCAGACTTAGTAAAGCCAATGTGGGGCACCTGGGTGGGGCAGTCACTCGAGCATCTGACTCTTGGTTTCGGCTCAGGTCATGATCCCAGGATCTTGGATTCGAGCCCCACATTGTGCTCCGTGTGGAATGCAGAGTCTGCTTCAGGATTCTTGCTCTCCTCTGCCCTTCCTCCCCCCCTCACTCATGCTCTCTCTAAAATAAACAAATAAACCTTTTTTTTAAATTTAATTTTATTTTTTCAGTGTTCTAAGATTCGTTGTTTATGCACCACACCCAGTGCTCCATGGAACACACGCCCTCCTCAATACCCACCACCAGGCTCACCCTAAACAAACAAATCTTAAAAATAAAAAAATTAAATTTATAAATCAAGCTTATTAAAGGGCTTTTGTAAGGTGTAAGTGGGATCATAAACATGGCTCCGAGTGGAGATTCTGGCCCATACTAACAATTCCTCCTCTTGGCTCCCATTCCAAGTCATGCTTGACACAGGAAAGACTAAAGACACTCTGGCTTTATCCCCACCTACAACCCCTACCTTATTTCTTCGATTTACTGTCACAGCCCAGGTTTTCCTTATGGAATATTAGCCTGAAATCATAGCATTCTGTGGCTAATTATTGGCCTTGGCCTTGTTCCCCAAGTGGTAACTCTGTCACCACACCATCACGGTCCTCTCACTTCACCCAGGTCCAGAGCCCCCAGACCCTACCTCAATGCAACTCAGTTTGGAGTCACTGGTTCACTAGCCTGTCTCATGCTGTAACTTCTCTTTAAGAATAGAACCCTGGCTCTACGTGGTTCTATTACATGGCTCTGTCTCCCTCCCCAGGCTTCATAAACCCTCCTAAAAATCCCAGCTTGGCAGCTGGGTTACCACTATCAATAGATAGATTGGCTGATCACTGCCTATTTTCACAATCCCCCACCACCTTGATTGTCTTTCCTCTATCCACCCAAGAGCCAGTCAATTATCTGAACTTGCTTTCTCTACTGTGGGAAAGAGTGATGGATCACATTATGAAGCAGGATAAGAACACTGAATGGATCAATATCACCCCATCACACCCCCAGGACTAGCACTTTAGATGGATTGCCCTGCCCATGGACTCTGGCTAGCCACCAGGTAGCTATCATGAGCTAAGTGTCAGAGGTTCCATGGGGAAAAGAATTATACTTTTTTCTCTGTTGTTTTCCTATCCTATGGGGATAGAATTAATCAGTGAATGGTCACCTTAAGATATCAGGCTGCAAGTCCCCAGAAGTGAGAGTAGGGGAGGAGGAAATATACATCCACGGTTTCTAGACATCATGCCGTAAATCCTACCTGGGCCCTTCCCCTCTTCCCTACCTTGGTCTAGCTGTGTGATTTGAACTAGTCATATAACCCATGTGAGCCTCGGCTGCCTCATTCATAAAACAGGGATTTTACTAGTGCCTTGTCCCAAGACTACTGACATTGACCCAATAAATTAGCATCTGTTGAAAGATTACAGACTCTAAATTACTAAGGTGATAGGATGGCTACTGTTCTCAGTTCTCTGTCTGCCTCACGGCCTCCCAACTTGTGTGCACACTGACAACCCTCTCTCTTCTTTCACTAGGAAGACAGCACCCAGCTGGGACAAGGGGAGGAGAACACAACAAAAAAGAGGTGACAAAGAGACTATTTCTTCTTAATATCCCTCCTATGTTTCATGATGATTCATGCTTTCTCTCTACTTTGCCCCTGAAAACAGTTCCCTTGTTTTAATTACAGTAACCTCTGTAGGATTTTTTTTTCCTTGCTTGCTTTTCAAGTGATTATATTTTATTATAGTTGAGAGAGTCTCATTGGAAAAAGCTCACCTGTCTGTCTCTGCTCCCCTCTCTTGCACACAAACTGCTATCTCTAAATATTTTGTAAATAAATAGATTGATCCACTTCATATAGTTCTAATGATTTATGCTGTAGAGTAAATCTAAACCCGATAAAAATGGAGATCACAAGAACGTGAGTCTGTTTAAAGAGGAATGATTATTTCTTAACAGTTTCCGCTTACTCTTCACACCTAGTTATGCTTTTCAGTCATAATCAAAAACTCCAGGGTTGGGGGCAATAATAAGCCCTTGTAGTTTACTGTCATGTTCACAGCTCCCTTGTCCTGGCTCACATCCCCCTCCCTCATTCGCTGCACCAGCTGACAGGAAATGTTTAAGCATCCACTCTGAAAGGCAGAAGGAGAGCTACACAGCTCCCCACACCATATTTCGTATCTCTGGAATATAATATACCTTATGGGAAATGGTGCTGGAGAGAAAGACCAGCCCATGGAGAAGGCTGGCTTACAGCAACACTGAAATCCCATCTGTAGTCACGGATGAACTTGCTGCAGGTGCCTCACCTGGATCGCTGCACACATGGGCTTCCCAAGCTCATGCGAAGTTGCCTCCCTGTGCACACTTGTCACTCATCCAGCACTTGGATTGCGTGAGGGGCAAGGTGCCAGTGCCAGGCCACTAAGGCCGGTGGTGACAGCCGAGCCCCATGGATGGATGGGAGCTGGAAACTCCCCCTGCTTCCTCCACATCTGGATGGGACAGATCTGGTGCCTATGCTCTGCCATCCCCCTAAAAGGACTGAGCCCCAGTGGCTCCCTGCACTACCCTATCCATTAATACCCCTTCACCATTTTGCCTCTCTTCTACCCACGTTTCTATGGGTCAATACTAAAGCCATTCACACTCCAATCTCGGGGTCTGCTTTCAGAGAAACCCAGTTGAGGATGGTGTTTTTGCCAGAAGCACCTCCCTCTTTCTCCTTCAGGACCCTCCCACATGGGACTAAATCCTCAGGGCCTACGCCATGAGTCACTCTTGGAAGCTCCTAGAAGTGTGACCCTGGAGGACAGCATCATCACATGACCCAGCCCGCTTCTCCCTGGCCTGGCTCCTCCCCAAAGGACTAGGCTTCACATACAGCTACCAAGAACCCTCACAGGGAAGCAGACAGCATGGTTGGGCCCCACATCCTTTGGGGGTGATGGCATTGTCTTATCCAGAGGAATCATTCTCCCGGGAGGGATTTTTAAAGGAGGTTATGGGCCAATGAGGGGTTGGGAAGCTTCTTGGAATGCTTCTAGTCATTCAGGGAGTCAGACGCTCACCAAGTCCAACCTAACAGAATGTGTGGGCTTTTGAAGCGATGTCTGTATCGCATGTGTGTGCTTGTTCGCTGCTGTCCTATCCCTCGGTGTCTGATTCTAATGCTACTTCCCTCAGCCATCTTCGTCCTCAGTCCACGTTAGAACGAGCCTCTCCATTTTCCGTGTTCCTGTAATACTTCGTTTGCCCTTTTTTTATTACCTGGAAATGCTAACAATAATAAATAGGACAATAAATATAATAACAATACTTGATAGATGATGTCTAAGAATTCACAATTTGCCAAATATCCTGCTAACCCTTTGCAGACGTTCTTTCACTTCATCCCCATGAAGACCCCACTCAGCAGGTCCTATAATCTGCTAATTACATGAAGGAGCCTTTTTCCTTATCTTTCTCTGGGTCCACAGTACCCTTGACCTTGTGGCTTTGCAGCATTCTACTCCCACTGTGGGCAGGGCATCCCCTCACTGCTGGCTCCTCCGTGAAGGTGGACTTGCACGCAATTGGTTATGGAACGTTAGCAAACGGGATACAAGGAGAGGCTTGAAAAAGGACTTTTGTGTTTCCGCTCATTCAGTGGCTTTTCGGACATGCGCATGAGACATGGTTGGAACAGAATGGGCTCATCACGGTGGCCCCAGCTTGAGGCTGCCCTAGATAAGTCTACAGCCAACGGGTCCCCAGACAATGTCAGCAAACCCAGAAAAGATCAGAAGAATGGTGCAGCCAGGTCTCAACTTAAATTTCTGAACTGCTCACTCCTGAGCAGATAAATGCTTATTGTTTTAAGCCTCCGACTATTGGGTCTTATGCATTTTGACAGCAGTAGATAATTGATACGTAGCCTCCTTTTAGATCAGAGGAAACTTAAGGACAACAGTCACACCACCATTGGGTTCTGTGGACTTGAAAGATCGTTCTCCAAACCTTACCCATTTATCTTCCTAGCTTTTACCTATAGAGTTGAGGGCACGATAGTAAATTATGGATATTTATTTCCTAATTACATACAGTTCCTGGCCATGGTCGAAATCCAATGTGTTTTGAATTATGTTGTTAAAGTTCAATTAAGAGAAATCATAGGTTCATTTTTAAAATAAGAGATGAGCATATTAAATGAAAACCTACAGGCAGCACTTCATTTCGCCCTTTACTGAAGGACAGGAGTGTCCTATCAGGGCATCTTTTAAAGTATGTTGACCCCTGAAATACTTATGGGACATGGTGTTTTGTCTTTGGTATTTGCTTCAAATTAGTCCAGTGGGTTGGGGGGAGTATTGGCAAATCCTAATATTTGTTGTTGCTGGGCACATGAAGTTTCACTGCACTCATCCCTCTACCTTTAAGTAAGTTTGAAAATCTTCCAAACAAAACATTTAAGAAAGAATAAGCTGCATTTCACCAAGGACTTTGATTTTCAGTCTTGCCTAAGACACGGACTTACGTGAGTACCCTACCCTCCCAAGTTCCAGTTGCCATCTGATAAAGCAAGGATCATATGAGTTTCCTGAGCTTTCCCAAAAACGAGGTGGTTCCAAAAAATGCAACAGTAAGTCTGGCTCCCCTCCCCACCCAGAACTTGAATGACATATGGTGACCCATCGACCCTTGGAAAGCAGCCAGCCATCCACGTAGGTTTGCGTCAATGCACTGGAGTAGAATGTGTCTACCACGCCACTGAATGACCCCTGGTTGTTTTCTCTTAGTCTCGGGCATGAACACTTATTTTTATTCTCTGCATATGTTCTGGGGAGTCTTGTGCTTGGTGGAACAGCAACATCAATAGACTCCAGGGTTTTATTAAGTTTATCAAGTACCGGAATGTCTTGTCAGCAGCACGGAATTATAAATTCTCTGCTAGCACATCGCAGAGCAGCTGCTCATGAGCACATTCTGATAAGTGCTAATACTCTTATCTAATTCATTTATTGGCTCCCACTTGGGGGCTCGCTGATGGGGTAGAAGCTTGTCATCATCCCTGTAGCCTAAGCTAGGGCAGCGAGGCTCCCAGCAGGACCCGCATCCCACCTTGTAAGTTACGTTCCCAAATGATTCACTGTCCCTCAAAACGTGACTCATGGTGCTCACCGCTTCCTGGGTAACGTCCATCTCCTCTGCTCATCGCACAAGGTCCTCTGCGATCTGCCCCCCGTGGATTTTGGCTGTGAGGCACGCTGGTCGACCAGCAACATGGCTGGTGAGAAGGTGGAGGAATATGAAACTGGCAACAAGAGCAACTAGAGAGAGTTGCCAGTCTATGCTGAGGAGTCTTTGTAAGGCATTTAGATAATCAAAACCCAGGAAGCAAAGAGCACAAATCAACATGTGTCTTTTTCAGACAAGACTTCCGAATAGAAGAATCCTACTTCACCCAAGGAGAAGGAAAGGAGGTAGAACGTAGTGTTGTTGTGGCCATGAATGTGATAACGTACAAAAGACAACATCTGGCGCATAATAGATGCTCCCTAAATTCTCGTGGCCAGAGGCACCCGGGTGGTTTAGTCGGTTAAGCACCCGACTCTTGATTTTGGCTCAGGTCATGATCTCAGGTTATGAGATGGAGCCCGGCCTCAGGCTCCCCTCCTCGTTTAAAGCTTGCTTAAAGATTCTCCCTCTGCCACTCTTCCAACCCCACTTGGACTCTCTCTCAACAACAAAATTCTCCTGGCAAGTCTTATTTTATCCCCGTTTCAGAGATGAGGAAACTGAGACTCAGGTAAGTTAAGTTGCGTGGTTTCACAGACAGTGTATGTCTGCCAGCTTGGGAAGCCCAGGCCGAACTGTTTTCATGACACTGTACAGGTGCCGGGGTGCGGCACACACAGGAGTCCAGAGAGCACGGGGCAGCGTCAGCTGAGTGGACGGTAACAGCATGGCTCGGGGCCACTGCTATGTTCACCGAAGACCTCCCAGCGAGAGCGGCAGGTTTGAACAGGTTTCAGCTGGGGCTCAGGCAGCTTTCTGGACCCATGGGGAATCATAAAGTGAAACCCAGAAGCTTGTTACGCAAAGTGGCTGAGGATACAGGGATGGGGGTTGGTATGAGTGCCCCCAGGACCCACTTAACACGCGTGAGGAAATGTGGGTCATAAGGCAGCCAAATGAATGCAAGACGGGATGTACTGATGGAATGCGGGGATTCATGTCCTTTCTCCAGTTAAGAGCAATGAGCCAACGCAAGAGGCTGATAGGGAGTCACTGATGTTCAGGAGTCAGAGTCGAGAAGGGCTGAGAGCACTGCAGGATCCGACATGTATCACTTTAGAAGCTCTATCGTGGGGCACCTGGGTGGCTCGGTCGGGTAAGCATCTGCCTTCAGCTCAGGTCATGATCCTGGTCCTGTTGGTACAGGTCCCACATTGGGCTCCTTGTTCAGTGGGGAGCCTGCTTCTCCCTCTGCTTCTCCCCCTGCTTCTGCTCTCTCTCTCTGACAAATAAATAAAATCTTTTTTTTTAAGATTTTATTTATTTATTTGACACAGAGAGAGAGATCACAAGCAGGCAGAGAGGCAGGCAGAGAGAGAAAGGGGGAAGCAGGCTCCCTGCTAAGCAGAGAGCCTGACGTGGGGCTCGATCCCAGGACCCTGAGATCATGACCCTAGCTGAAGGCAGAGGCTTAACCCACTGAGCCACCCAGGCGCCCCAATAAATAAAATCTTAAAAAAAAATCTCTATCTTGCATTGCCACAACCACACCTCCCTAGAAGGCAGATACAATCATCTTCGGCTCTACTAACAACAGGCTGGCTTATAGAGAGGCAAAATGGTCCAGAGTGCAAAACCAGGCTTTGAGGCCAAGTAAATCAGGATCCAAAACCCAGTGCCACCGCTGTTTCTGGGCAAGTAACTCACCTCTCTCTGTGTTGCTCAAAGTACCACTTCCCATGTTGCTGGAAGATTAGCATGAGCATAAAATAAATATTTGACACACCGTGACTAAGTTCTCCATAAGTAGCAATGATAATTTCTATTGTTCACTTTCTGGCATGATTTCTAGTTGCCTTAAAGCTTCCTGCCCAATATTATGCATTTCAGATACGGCCTGCAGAAAGATGCCCTTGCCCACTTCTGACCTCTAATAGGCTGCTGTGTTAGCCTGCCCGTCAATTCAGAATCATTGACTGTAGCACACAGACACAGTGCTCCTCAATAAACTGTTGTTTAAGCTTTTAATTTTGAGGTTTCAAAATAATTGTGCTTTTTGTGCTTACCCCTCTCTGCCTCCCATTTTATGCACTATTCTGGGCCGTCTTGCCCTAATGGCTGACTTCCATCAGCCTAAACACTTGGAGCAGTTAACAGCTCATTGGGTCAGGATGCTCCTTAAATTTCTTGAGTTTCCAGGCCATTGGCTGGTACCACTCCCTCCACTTTATTATATTGATGGTGATTATGTTTCCTTCTCAACCACAATTCTGCCAATGGCCTTCCATCCTGATCTTCACCACCTAGGCAACAAGGGCATGCTCCGAAAGCCAACCCTCTACCATCACGGGATATAGACACGCAGGCTCCAACAGGAAACTGTGATCACATTCACATACCTTAGCTGTTCACAAATGTGGCTGGTAAACACATTTGTCCTAACCTGACTTTGCTTCTCAACCCTGGTCAGTCTCAAGGAGACAAAAAAGAGAAAGAGAGAGAAAGAAAGAAGAAAGAAAGAAAGAAGGAAAGAAAGAAAGAAAGAAAGAAAGACAGAAATAGAAAGAAAGAAAGAAAGAAAGAAAGAAAGAAAGAAAGAAAGAAAGAAAGAAAGAAAGAAAGAAAGAAAAAGACCCAGTATAAGAAACCTGGTATGGAACAAACTCAGATTCCCTGACTTCTGACCAAGTCCTACTGATGAATTCTCCATTCTTCTTACCTGATGACCAGGAAAGAGCCATCATATAGGAACAACATGGTCTTTTACTGATAACCCATATTTCTAGAAAAAAAAAAAAAATGGCAGCCACTTTCATAGGTCCCTGTGTTGAGGTAAAGTGCTTTCTTAGTCAATTTCATTGACTTCTTTGGACCCTCTGTTGCTGCTACGTTTCAAGTTTACTTCCACTGCTGCATGTTCACTTTTCCGTGGCCCCTTTGATGGATAAAACAAGATGTCAGCCCAGCTGGGAAATCACCTTCTGGCCTAGTGAACCCATCTCTCTGGAAAAGCTTTGTAGTCCACCAGGACTCCAGTGCCCATCCCCTCGCCCACCTAAGGCTTACAGTATCTCTATACTCCACCAACTCAATCCACCTCATCTGAGTCCTGCTTCCAAGCTTCCATACTGCCTTCCCATCAAATACCTTCTCCCATCAGTAGAACACAAATCGGGCCCCACAAGGTGGCAAGAAGCAGGAACATCACAAGGATGCATCGAATCCAATCCTACGCCTCTCCTGATCCTGAGGATTCCTTGTTAGAGTCTGAATGCTGTCTTCTTATCTCTTCTCTCTGGGCTCGTAGTCTCTCACTGGCTAGTCCTGGATCTGCCTCAATGAAAAATAAACAGAATTAACTTCTCTCAGGAAAGAACAAAGCTATCATTCATGTAGACTGGCCAGAGCAATTTTGACCAGAGGCTAAAGTCCTATGATGTAAACTAAAAGTTTCCATATCCAATCACTCAAAAATTGGAAGGTCTGGAGACAATACCCGTGGCCTCAGAAGCCCAGCCACTGTCCTAAGCCTGGGTCATGGACAAGGTAAGATGGTGTCCTTAGGCAGAGCTCTTATGGCATGGGTGGCACAGAGCCTCAGGGGAGGGGCTCAAGTTTAAGGGCAATGGTTCTTCCTAGGCAAGACTGGTGAACAGGCTTCTTGCATGGAGGGGTCCAGAATTATGTCAAATCTAGCCTATATACCCACATCTTTGATTTCAAAATCAAATTTTCCAGTTTTAGAAGCACAATGGGTACTTACTACCCAAAAGAAATATGCATGCAGCAGACCAAGAGTCTCTTGTTCTTAGGAAGAGACACTAGTGGAGGACTGTCAGTGGCAGTTACCCCCCACCCTTCCCTTCTCGACTGGGAATACATACAGGAACTGATGCGAAGACTCAGATTTTGTTAAAACTTCACAAAAACGACAAAGTTAATGCCATGGTGACTATCCTGTGTATGTTGGGAAATCAAGGTCAAAAACAGAAAGAAACCTACCGCAGGTCATGCAACCATCAATAATGGGGCTAGGATGATAGCAGAAATCTGTCTTGCCCCAAGGACAGGCTGGAGGCCGCTGCTTTACTGTCTAGTACACTGTATCCTGGGGAATTTGGATATTGTGCTTAACAAAAGAGGCTATAATGGAGAACATATAAGGAAGCTGAATATTTTATCATCTCTGTATTTCAAGAAGACCAATATGACATGAGGGAGGCCAGTGGTCCATGGAACATAGTTTGGGAAACTCTGTCCTTCAAAATACCAATTCCATATAATTGGGCTACCATGAAGGGGGGATAAGTAGTGTCTGTGTCTATTCTGAAAACTGAGCAGGCTGATGGGCATAAGTTAGTGGCCACGAAACGTCTAGCGTGCATTGTCTCTCTGCTCTGCGTTCGTGGCGTGTTACAAGTAGTAACTTCTCCAGTTTTCACAATTACTATAGATCAAACATCAGTATGCCCATTTTACAGATGAGAAAAAGAGGGTAACTCCAGAGTTCAGGTAATGTGCTGAGCATCACAGAGCCAGGAAAGGGTAGGACTTACCACATTAACCCCTTCCTTGCATCCCCTCAGCCTCTGCCAGCCCACAAATTCCTACTGCTTTCCCACCGGGATTTTCCTTCACCCTGGTCAGTTCGCTGGATAGAGTTCTAAAAGATCTGGGGCCTCCGAACCGAGGCTCACACGTGAAGCATGGGAGCAGGGAGACTCCAGGATAAAAGATCTTGGCAGGCAGGAGCCCACCAAAGGTCAGAAGGAAAATTTCATGAAATTCCCCCAAACATTACCATACGTGTCCCTGACCTCTGCTTTGTTCTTTGGCTTTTATAAGCAGTAAACTATCCCAAACAGAAATATTTTTATAAAATGAGAGTCCCATGCTTTAGACATGAGTAAATTATTTCAAGTAGTCTTTAATTCCTGTGCTGATCTTTTAGACAAATGTTTACAGCGTTGGGAAGGGTAATTACAAAGCTCTGTTATAAAATGTATATCTGAGGCACCATAAGTAACATTATTTCCAGTCCTTAGCTTTGCTCTTTTTTTCCCACTTTCTTTATAATTTGCCAGAACCCCCACCTAGCACTTTAATTTCTTCATTTTTATTACAGTTCTTCCCGAATTTCCAGAGGCCCCTCTCTGGTTGTGTCTGAGCTACAGGTCCCTCCCATCCTATGAACACGAATGGTATATGTAGGAAACACGCAAAGTGCGAGGCACTTGGGGGGGGGGGCAGTCTGGACCCACCAGGAAAAGGTAAACTAGAACTGATTACACACACGGAAGATGGGAAATTGACGATGGGAAATCTTAGAAGCCAGCCAGAGACTGGGGAGACGGAGACATAGAGATTAGACAGCGGGGACCATGATCCCCCAAGGCTGCAGGGACAAAGGTGGTGTCACGGAGCCCTGGGGCTAAGGTCACCAGGTAGAGGTTAGAACCACATTGGCCTGTACATGGGGCACAGGAACCACTGTCAGAAATGCCGTCAAAGGCAGAGAGAGGAGGAGAAATGCCTTGGCTTCTGCCTTCTTCCCAGACCCCAACTGCCCCCGAGCCTCCCATTATCTGAAGCCAACTAAATGCCACCTGCCACGGGACCTTGGAAAATGCAGCCAACATCGCATTTCTCTTATTTATTTATTTGTAAAGCTCCTCTTTTATATTCTGAGAGGCTCGTTTCCTTGAAAACTGGAATTTTCCAGCAGTAACATTTTAACTTAAATAATCTCCCCTTGGATGAAGGCAAGCCTTGGGGACACAATGTTTTGTTCAAGCTCAGTGGGGCTTAGCAAGGGGATGAAGCTTGTATAGGGAATCACTCAAGACCATAGAGAGCCCCCCAGCATCTCAGCCTGGGGGTTGTAAGTCCGAAGGATCAGGATTGGGGCCCGACAACTCCCATGGCTACATCTACTCTTTCTTTTCCTTTTTTTGCTTTGTCGGTCCCCCTACCAAGTAGATTCAGTGGGAAAAGCGGGATAGCATGCTCATGTCTTGGAATCAGGATTACCGTGTTCTCCTATTTGCCTGTTAGTCGTCCTGATCGCTACCAATTACTGAGAACTTGCCGTGTAACTTTCACCGTAGGAGGAATGTACTGCTATCATCTTCCACTTACTAATGAGGAAGCTGAAGGCCCGGGAGATTAAGTTGCTCTCCCCGCCTGAAGACCTAGTAGGCGGTGGACACAGGCTGTATCGGGGCTCATTCCTCCCTGACTCCAAAGCACTAGCAGCACGATCTTCTGCTTCCTCCTCACCATAGGATGGGAGGCGAGGCGCTTACAATGTCTGAGTTTGCGTCACAGGAGGACGATCCGCATTGACCTTGCTGGCTTTCCCCGAGTGGCTGGGATTCCCCAAGTAGATAATGTATGTGAAAATGTTTTGAAAACTCTTAAGACCCCCTTGCTTTATATCCTATTATCTCCCCTTCTGCTTCTAGCAGGCACTGTTTGCTTCCTTAAGTCTCTCCATGTGGGGCTGAGCTACTATTTTTGGCCTGCCAAGCTGTTTTCGTTTTTCACCAGAATGCATGCTCCATTTGGGTAATGGGAACAGATGTGACAATGGGAACAAAACTCCTACCAGCCACATTCTAACCCAAACATCCCAGGCGCGGCTTCCAGAACTCATCTCCTCACGTCTGCTCCTGGACAGGGAAATGGGAGAACGCAGAGCTCCATCTCACTGTCTTTTACTAGCCTTGATCATTTCTGATAAGTGCTCTTGGTAATCACTTTTCCTTTTCACAGCTTTGAGTTCTGGTGTATTGTCCATATTATATTAATAAAGGTCTGCGGGGAAAGTGTGATTAGTCGGAGGTTAAGAAATAATTGTAAGAAAATGTTTTGACATTATGTTAATGCCTGTCAGTGTATTATCCCCAATTTAAAGTTAATCACCAAAATTATATTGCAATTTCAAAAATGTAATGAAATAAGATTTGTTGAGGTGTGAATAATAAAGAAACCAAGAGCCGAGAGCTAGAAGAGAAGTAAACTTCTTGTTTAACTCTTTTGTGGTTTCCTGCCAAAGGGCAAAGAAATAAATGGTGGTTTGGGGCCTGTGGATCTTGGCAAAAAAAATGGATTCACAATCCAGAGGAAAACAAGAGGTCTTTGTCTACAAGGCAACACAACCAAGTATTGAGATACAATATTGAAATTTAAATCCGTGTCAAAAGGGTTCCAAAAATCTGGATGTTTGTCATGATGTGGGCAAGATATTTAGACACTTGATAAATTATTCAATTTTCTTATAAAATGCTGGTGTCTTGCCCACTCTGACTTTGGGCTTCCAATGGCCTGTCAAACGTTTCTTCTTGGGTGCCCGGCCACCAACTCAAAATCAAACCAAGCTTCTCAAATTTCCCCCAAAGCCAATGCCCCTACTTCATGTTGAGTGGTAGCAGGATTTTCTCAGGCTCTGGTACTTGGATCTCTGGAGTCCTCTTTGACCCCTTCAACATTTATGCCATCTATTCATATCCAGGCCCGAATACTCTTTTGAGCCGTCCTTTAAAAATAAACACGAAAACAATGAATTTTGGAACATTGAAACAAAATAAAATAAAATTCAAAAAATAAAAAAAATAAAAATAAACACGAGAATGATAGTACCCATTTGCACACTGGCCACAAGACAGGCTTCTGCTGTGAGGTGTGTTTTGTATATAACCCTCAGCCCTCCAGACAGCTCTGTAGGATGGACAGCATGATCCCAAAGTGAGCAAATGGAGCTTGGGAATGCTCACCAGCCTGGTTGCTTGCTGCCTGAGTATTGGAGTAGGTCTCTCTGCCTCAAAGGCAGCACAGCATCTGCGGGCCGGCCTCTGAGCACTGTCCTGAAGACCCACTAAGCCAGCCCAGGGCACGGCAAACCCCCGGGAGGTGCTGGTAGCCGTTGCCCCTATGCCTTCGTTCTTTCATGCCACACCCACCTTGCCTGTCTTGGTCCCCGCTGCCACTATGTGTATCCCGCTGCCCAGAACTCCCTGCCGGGACCGTAGCCCGCCCTGCATCCCATCTCCTTCCTCTACCTTGAATGCAGCTGCTGGATGAAACTTCCCAGACAGGATCTTGTGAGTTCTAAATGCCTCCTCTCATGCCTCCTCAATTTTCTTTGGAGAAAGTTCAAAATAAGCCAGTCTTTGTTGCCTGCTGTCTTCCGTCCATCCCCACCACCATTGTGCTATTGGAGCCCTCCACTTCCATAAGACAGGTGTACTTCTCAGGCTCCCAGTGCCTCTGAAGTGTTCGTGCAGTTTCTCCTACTGTGACTGCCCCTTGGCTTCCACTGGAGTCTACTACTTTGCTAAGACCCCACTCAAACGACCCCTCCTCCAGGAAGCTTTCCAGGACCACTCAGCCCTCCAGCTAGCTTTCCCCTTCCCTGACCTCTCGTAGTGCTTCTTATCTGCCTCAAACATGTGGCATTAATCAAAGCCTGCCTTGGACTGTGAGCAGCTCTGGCCTTCAACTCAGCAATGCAGTCTAGTGGGGAAAAGCACATACTTCCAATGAGGACAGATGTGTGGTTGAGTCTCGAATCTGCCATTAATTACCAGTTTTTGATTTGTCAAACTACTAGTGGGTTTGTGCTCGTCTTTTTAACAATCGCTACGGTGATAGCTTTTATTTGCTAAACCCTGTTGTGTGGCTAAGTGCCTTACGGGTGTTACCTTTCATAAAAAGGAAGTGATCATATTATCCCCATTTTAAGGACAAAGAAACTGGACTTCAGAGAAGTCATTAGGTAATTTACATAAGTCAAAAAGCCTGTCAGTATGAGCTGGGATTTCTCTGGGATCCAAATAGAAGCTTTAACTTATCTCAGAGAGCTTTTAATTTATTTTATTTTTATTTATTTATTTATTTATTTATTTGACAGACAGAGATCACAAGTAGGCAGAGAGGCAGGGAAGCAGGCTCCCGGCTGAACAGAGAGCCCGATGTGGGGCTCGATCCCAGGACCCTGAGATCATGACCTGAGCCGAAGGCAGAGGCTTTAACCCACTGACCCACCCAGGCGCCCCTCTCAGGGAGCTTTTAATCTGCATCTTGAAACACACTGTGTCCTGTTAGCATTTCAAGCTTCTCCAGTCACATATTGTGAAGACAAGCTCCCACCCGCCCCCCCACCCCCAAGGCCCTGCCCTTCAGTCCTGCTGTCCCCTGCCTGCTTATTCCCATCCTTTCCCAGTAGAGGGAGTGGTGGAGGGAGGATAGCTGCCCTCAGCTTCTTAAACAGGCCTCCCTGAGCTCATAGATGCAGAGAACCAAGGACCTTCCCCTTCCCGGCTCCAAGAGCCTCTCCATGCGGCTGCTGCAGACAGAACGTGTGTCTTAGACCACAGCCTGAACCTTCCACGCTCTTCCCCACGTCCCAGGCGCTGAAGACCAGGCACCTGCCTACTAGGAGAAATGTCCTTTCATCCATCTCAAATCGGTTGCCATTTAATTTCATGAGGCTTGATGAATAGGACCACCCACTCGGCCCATGGGGAGCCCTGCCTTACTTCATGTCCCTTTGCCAGTGCTCCCTGGGCTCCACGCATCTCTGTAATACCGAGCTCTGAT
The DNA here is from genome assembly GCA_004024625.1 of Mellivora capensis. Classification (NCBI taxonomy): domain Eukaryota; kingdom Metazoa; phylum Chordata; class Mammalia; order Carnivora; family Mustelidae; genus Mellivora; species Mellivora capensis. The sequence goes on from PISX010008569.1 coordinate 33,348, forward strand.
CAGCCGCGTTTCCCTTCGCCTCTGCACCCCGTCTCACTCCTGATGCCTCTCTAATCAGTCACACTGCTCTTCGCTGGCCTTTCGACCTTTCATTTATACCCTCATTGAGATAAGACAGCTGCTGCGTGCAGAGTCAGGATGCACCACTGACTTACTGAATGGCATAATATTTCCGCATCTCATTCCCCAGCCCCTTCACACCATCATGCGTCTTGTCGCAGCTCCGATGGCCACTGGGCATAGAGCAGATGTCTTCATTGAGCTGCCCATAATGACATTGGCTATAGATCTCTCTTTCTTTCTCTCTCTTTTTTCTTTCTTAACCTCTTTTTCTCCTTTTAACACAAACATTGCAATTAATTCAGGGGCCATTGGTGTGTTCATAGAATTTAGGTCACTGCCCCTCAGTGAGCATTGTCTAGCCCTGGTGTTCAATGAGATAACTGCCTGCCAGAGAAATTCCTTAAAGCAGCTCTGGTCCCCACAGTACTTGAACCCAAGTTGACAGGCAAATGTTTGCTATGAGAGGCCATTCTGCTACCTGGGAAGCTCCTGGATTTCTAGGGCAGTAAGTCAGCTTTCCAAGATGAGCATGCATTGATGTGCAGAGCCTGGGAGATCAGAGTATGAGGAACTTGCTCTTCTCTTTCAAGGCCATAATGGATGCCACCAAGATAGGTCAAGTTGGTGGTAGCCCTTGGTCTTCTCTGAATATTTGCAACTGAGTCATAGTGCTAAGGCCTATATTCTCGGTGTTTTAGCAAAGAACTCCAGCACAATGTTGGAAGGGTCATTTGTCCATATCCCATGTGCCCCTGGTAGAGACTTTATCACTCAGGGTTCTCCAGAGAAACAACCAGTAGGGTGTGTGTGGGTGTGTGTGTGCACCTGTGTGTAAAAATTTACTTCAAGGAATGGGTTACACAATCGTGAGGACTGGCAAAACTGAAATCCATGGGACAGACTGGAAGGCTAGAAACTTTCAGACACGAGCTGATGCTATAGTCTAAAGGCAAAATTTCTCATTCCTCATTCCTCAGTTCTGCTCTTAAGGCCTTTCAACTGGTTGGAGGAGGCTCCTGTGCATTATCAAGGATAATATCTTTTATAAGACGTCAGCTAACTATAGACGTTAACCACTCTACAAAATACCTTCACAACAACACCTAGATTAGGGTTTGATCGAATAATTGAGTACTATAGCCCAGCCAAGCCAACACATTACCCATCTCAGAGTCAAAAGCAATAAGCTGTAGCATGGAGGTGTCCTTTTTAAACTCATACCAGCCCACATGAGTCCCCTCACTGCACAGCAAATGTCAGCCCCAGCTGGGCTCTTTCAAAACTCGCTGGCCCTGAGCTAGTTATAATGCTTGTTCTAGGCATTTTCCTAGGACCACCCGAAATGTATTCTTTACTCTTCCCACCCAACCCAACTCTTAAATTTTCCAATATTTTAGTGATACAATCAGGCTCTTCTCACTAGATCTTGGGATTGTTTTCTCACGTGACTCTCAGTATCACATATACCCCTATTTTGGGGTCCATTTCATTGAACTTCCGGGTCTCCTGCTGTCCACTCCAACCACGTAGACTGACTTCCCTGGTTGGTCAAAGCTCATCTAGGAGAGGAAGGAGATTCAGGCAAAGAAACATGATTTATGAACGTGCAGAGAAGGATAGGAATCGGGCAGGGTTCTACTATGCTCAGATGGATAAGGGCTACGTGGAAGGAAGGGAGAAAAGGGGTCAAAAATCCCAGAGTAAAAATCTGGACACTTCCACGTACTTGCTGTGACCTTCGACACCTCACTTAACCTCTCCAACTCTTTGCTCTCCAGAATGTCCCGGAGGTGCATAAACCTACTTCATAAGTGTGGGGAGATAATCATATATGCTAAGTGAATTCATGTTTTCTTCTTTCAGAAGATCTATTCTTCTAACCCCCTTTCCATTAGTGAGCCAAATGGTGGGCTTCCATCTGTACAGGGTAGCATTCTAGGTATCTATTGCTATGTAAAAAAAAAAAAAAAAATTCCCCCAAAACTTAGTAACTTAAAACAATAACAGTCATTTCCTGTGCTCATGAATCTGAAATTTGGGCAGAGTTGAGAGATAGATTGTCTCCTTTCCATGTGACATCTGCTGGGACAGCTTGACGGGAGCTAGATCAACTTCCAAGCTCACTCCCTCACATGGCTGATGAGTTGGTGCCTCTGTTTCTCTCACATAAGGTTCTCTATAGGGTGATGGGTTTCCTTTCACCCCCATGACAGGATTCTAAGAGATAAGAAGAGGAAGCTGCCAGTTTCTTAAAGTCTGCACTGAGAAGCTAGCAGTGTTACTTCTGCTGAAATCTCTTGACCAGCCACATGGCCTGCCTGTATGTAGAGGGAGTAGACATGAACCATACTTACCCAGGAGAAGAGTGTCAAGGAACTTCTGTCCCTGCTCAATTCACCACAACATTCAGTCAACATTGAGAAATAGGACCAGATTAACCTCTTGCCTGAAATAACTGAAAACCGAACAAAATATAGAAGCTAACATTACTCAATTACACACACAGTGCACATAGGCAATGAGGGCTAGCAATTCCTGTGAATGGGAAACAAAAAGGTGAGCCCTGAGGTTGTCCCAGCTTACTGCCTGGAGGAAGTTTCCAAGCCACAGAACAGGGAGGGAAACCCAAGAAGAGTCTAGCAATTCTCTATTAGTTGAGGAGACAGGATCTAAAAAAGATAAGGTCCCTAGAGAGGAAAAGAGAAAGCTGCAAAGAGAGAGAACTTTAGATATCTGTAGGAAGTCCCCATCACACATTCAGTTGCATACTCATCAGAATGTGTATGTGAAAACCAAAAAAAAAATTGTCTGACCCCCCCAAGAAAGAGTCACCTGAAAGGACTAGCAGGGACAGAGCCTGGAGGTAATGAAGGACCAGGAATAGTGCCAGTATTCCCATAGGCCAAAGTGAAAAACCTCATAATTTAAAGGGCTAAGAGATATCTTGCCTCAAGAGTTAGGGAATATTAGCCTTATGCTAAATGCTGTTCTGGTCCCACCCAAAAAAGCTTAAAAAATATCAAAGTCTCTCCAAAAAATTTTACCATGTCCTGGAACAAAACTGAAATTTCCTTATAGGAATTCAAAAATATCCCACAACCAAGAAGGCAATGGCATTAATGATGCGTAGCACCCAACCAAGAATCACCAGGCATGCAAAGAAGCAGGAAAATACAACTCCAGAGGAGAAAAACTGACCCAGAAATGACACAGATAATTGAATTAGTAGACAAGAACATTAAAATAGTCATAATGACTGTATTCCATAGATTTAAGAAGCTGCTGGAAGACACTAGTGTTCTCACTAGAAATGGCAAGAAGATAACAGGGCAACATCTCTAAAGTGCTGAAACCATCCCCAGTGAGGAAGCCTTCTGCATACTCTCCTACTTTGTATTGGTTTCCTAAGGCTACTATAAAATTTACCACACACCATGTATCTTAAAACAACTGAAATTTATTCTATCACAGTTCTGGAGGCCAGATGTCTGAAATCAAGACGACAGTAGGGTTGGTTCCTTCTGGAATCTCTGAGAGAGAATCTGTTCCATGCTTCTCTCCTAGCTTTTGGTGGTTGCCAGCAACTCTTGGTTCATAGACATATCACTCCAGTCTCTGTCTCCATCACCATGTGGTCTTCTTCCCTGGGTCTTCAAATATTTCTTTCCTTGCAAACACAGGAGCCATTGGATTTAGGACCTGCCTTGCTCAGAATGACTTCATCTCAACTTGTCTTCATTATATCTATAAAAACCCTGTTTCCAAATAGGATCACATGCATAGGTACAGGGAGTTAGGACTTTAACAGACCTTGCTGGAGGATATAGTTCATCCCATTACACTATTCTCCAGTCTCTCAGTGGCTGGGAAGGGTCCAGGGGAGCATGCCAATGCCCTGGGGAAGGTCAGAGTCACCAGATGGATGAATCCTGGATCCCTGAATCACAATGTGGAAGACCACCCCAGAAGCATGTGACTGAGCTGTGACATGAGCGGGAACATAAAGTGGTAATGTAATAAGCCACTGAGACTATCACGAAGATGCTTGTATGCCACCATTCAGGGATAAAGTGAGATCAGGCATGTGAAGAACCTGACACACGAAAGGTGCTAAGTAATTGGAAGCATAATTACGACACTCATAAAGAGAAGAGGGAGGGATGAGTCTATACTAGGTCTCAAGTTGCACTCTCTGTGAACTTTGGGGGAGACTTGGAATAGTGAAAGGCTTCTAGTGGATTGTCAACAGACTTTGATCCAAATAGGAAGAAATTACCCAATAAAAAGACAGAAGGGCCCCTAGGTCCCTGCAAAGCATAGCATTGCTCTCATCATACCGCTACTCTCTTCCCATTCCAAAAAGTACAGTTGAGAGGGTGAGCCACTTTATTTAAGTAATCATTAGGCAGAACAGACAGGTGATTCAAACTAAATGTTTGACCCATTAAAGTGGCAGATTCCGTCACAACAAACCCCAGTACATAAAATCTCAGGTTCTGGCTGAGCCAGAAAGGAAATCCAACCTGCTGTGTCTAAGTAAAATAAGTTTACAAAATTACTTTCTGTTCCCCATACATCTTCTGAAATGACTATAGACCAAATAATCAATTGATTTGAAGCCATTTTTTACTCTCATCCAAAATGGAGAGATATTTTTCATTACTATCCAAAAGGGAAAATGTTAAATCACATGTGAATTGCAGATATAAGCATTTAAAGACTGTTTTCCTCTTTTGTTTGTGAATAATTTTTCATTTTATGAAGGAACCAAATATCTCAGTAGGTAAAATCAATTGCAGCCACCAGAGCAGATGGAAAATTCTCCAGGCTTAATATGGTTTCATGCATGGCTGTCAAAGCTGAATGTCTTAAGGGAACAAATAGTGAATTCCCTGCCTTGGAGGAGATGTATGAATTAGAGTCTTTTCTTTTTAAAACTAATCTGTTGTATAATGGTTCATTCATTCAACAAATATTTATTAAGCACTTATTGTGTGCTACCTACTACATCAAATGTTTGGAATACATAAAAAATAAAATTGGGGGCCTACTCCAGAGGGAAGGGAGTCTAGTAGAATAATAACTATGATTTAAAGAGAGCTTACTAAATTTCAAGCACCATTCTAAGCACTTTGTACATGTTAATTCATGTACCCCTCAAGACACCCCTGTGAGATGATATTAATATCCTCATTTTATAGACAAGGGAATGGAGTCCCATAGCTTAGTTGGATGTAGAGCTAGGATATGAGCCCAGACAGCCATATTCCAGAGACCATGCTTTCCTTATGCATAAAGCCAATATGCAAGCACGCCATCTCACCAATGTGACATTTGTGACACAGATTCTACGAATCTTGAGGAGAAGATCCTATGTCTCAGTCTCATCTTATTATTGTTTTTTCCCAATTCTTAGAAGAGTGTGTGGTGTGTGACATTCATTTTTTTTTCAATTGTTAAATTAAATAATCAAATAGAGTAACAGAGAAAGTAATCTGGTAGACCTGAATAAGCAGCTCCCACATTTGTCTGGGAAAATCAGAGAAGGCTTCCCAGAGGTGGTGATTTTAAGCTGGTTCTTCTGGAAAGGCAAATTAAGCATTTGATAGGTCATCTAGGGGAGGGAAAACATTCTGGGAAGCAGGAGTTCAAAAACACACAGGCAAAGGCACCAAGGCAGGTATAGCATGGTCAGCTGAGAGGATTAGAAGTAGCTTGCAAGGAAGGAAGGAAGGAAGGAAGGAAGGAAGGAAGGAAGGGAGGAAGGAAGGAAGGAAAGAGAAAGAAAGAAAGAAAGAAAGAAAGAAAGAAAGAAAGAAAGAAAGAAAGAAAAGAAGGAAGGAAGGAAAGAAAGAGAGAGAGAGAGAGAGAGAAAGAGTGAGTTTACAATGATTGGTGAGAAAGGTAATTGATGATTTGTGCAGTGCTAATCTTTATCCTGAGCAAACAGTGCTTCTCAGACAGTCTTCTGGAGCCCTGAAGAAGAGTTGTTTGGTGCTTTTCTTCTTTATTTTGAGGGGAAAAAAAGACATCAGAAGGTTCTTTAGGGTTATGGTTTCCTGAGGAGGTTGCTCCTAAACAAAACCTCAGATGTGTGCTTCCTAACAGGACCCGGGAGACCAATCAAGGCGCTCCAGCGCCCCCAGAACTGGGAGTCGGCATCTTGGTCCACCATGAATTCTGAGCCAAGGCCACCTACTGGGAAGCTCTTTCTTGGATGGAAAAAGTCAGCAGAACTTTGGCAAAAGTTGTTGTAGGTGTGGAATTCCAACATCGGATGGTCAGAAGCAGAGGACTGGCTGTTTGTATATTCTTGCTTTCTGAACTCCAAGATTGTGACTGAACTTGAAAATCACCTAAAGGGCCAAGTTCAGAGAAGCAGGGAATGCGTGGTGATGAGAGAAAGCTTAAAAAAAAAAAAGAAAGAAAGAAAGAAAGAGAGAAAAGTAAAGTAAAGAAAAAGAAAGAAAGCAGCGGGAACCCCTGAGTGGCGAAGTTTGTTAAGGGTCTGACTCTTGATTTTGGCTCAGGTTGGGATCACACGGTCCTGGGATGTAGCTCCGTGTTGGGCCCTGTGCTCAGCAAGAAGTCTGCTTCAGAGTGTCTCTCCCTCTCCCTCCCATTTATTCTCTCTCTCTCTCTCTCAAATAAATAAATAAGATTTAAAAAAAAAAAGTAGCGGGAACAGGAAGAGGTTTGGTTACTGTCCACGTGGACTAAAATGAGCCAAACCCCAGACAGAAATTTCTGCCACTTGCCCCCAATTTGTGCACAACATAAAGTCAAGAGAATAGAAAGACCCTTACTGATTCATCAGCTGCCTTGGCCTTTTCACCAAGAACTATCATCTCTTAATTTCTTTTCTTCTAACTTTTTTGACTGACTGCTTTGGTGCTGACCAGAGTCTCTGGTTCTGTGATGGACTGTGTGTTCTGGTCGTGTAAGTAAGCCACACTGTGCTCAACCAGCACTGTAGCTCTTGCTGTTCTCTTCTGTTCAGACCATTTGGGTTCCAGAACCTGACTTCTAGTTATGTTGTTCTTTCCCCCTTATGGCATCCACCATTACCCAAGCATCAGCAAAACATTAGAAACATTAAAGCCAAACTATCTGAACATGGAACCCTGCAGGCACCAAGAGATAGTGCCAAGATGGACCTTAAAAGGGTATTCCCAAAATAAATACCCAAGGCACCAAGGATGTTGCCAATTTCTGATGTCTGAGTTCCAAGGGTAATTCAAATACCTATGCTCTATCAACATTCCCAGCCAATCATTCAGCCAGAATATTTACCGAGCACCTACGACATTCCACATTCACAGCATCGGTCTAAATACCATGGTTATATAGTTATAACACATTATCAACTACTTCCAAGAATTTATGTTCAATGTGGGTGGGGGTGATTTCTTCAGCACAATTATTTGGTATCTCAGCTTCTCCAAAACTTATTTTTCTGAATCAAAACAGGACAATTATTCTTGAGCTGTTTCTGTCTGTCCCATGTGGTCTTATATCCCCAGATTGCTCTGATATTGTCCCTTGATGTTTGTTTCTTACTTCCTGAAGAATCCATGGAACTTACGGAAACATCCTTGCCTTACTCCTAGAATCTGTCAACAGCCTGAAGAGTCTACTTTCTGCTCCTTCCACAACTGCCCCATGCCCTGTGGACAGCCTACCATCCCCAGACTTCTCTTCCTTGGGCAAAGCTGAGGCATCAGCAAGACCTGGAAGAATCCAGTGCATTCTCATATCACTACCAGGAAGAGGTTTGACCCACCATCACTTAGAGCCTCTTGCTCAACCTCTGCTCATCCTCACTGACCAGGGAAGTCTACATTTGAGCTTCTGGTGGCTCCTTCCCTTCACCCTATATACCTGTGGGAATCCCTATGCCCCAAGTCACCAATATGGATTGATTCATGGCTCCTGGCTGATCTCATGGCCCTGGAGTCCCTTACCCTGTGCTGTCACAGTCATTCCAGGATGACTGGCTTTCTGTTCCTTCAGCCAAACCTGTCTCATTCTCACCAGCAGATGTGCCTTTTACCTGGAGCTAAGGGGAGATGTTTCAAAGGGAAAGAAATTCTAGAATGTAAAAGAAAAACCAGTGGAGTGTAAGATCTATAGGAGTTTAGATATGGAGGAATCACTGTGAATGGGGGGATGCCCTGAACTGTGGGGCTCAGTCTGGGTCATGAAGGATGAGTAACTCTCAGATAAGTGCCTAAAAGGAGGAAAGACATTTTAGAAGGTGTGGGCACTGCCAGCAAAATCAGGGAAAAAAGAATAGGAGAGAACACCAGTAAAAGCCAGGGAAAGATTGCTCTAGGTGCCCTCAGGCACATGTAAGACGCCTCCATTCTGGAAGCAGGACCCGTTCCTCATTCTTCAGGGATTTCATCCAGTGCCATGTCCTCTTGGAAGCCTTTTCTGGAACCACCAAACATATGGATACTGTTAATGTGCAACCTCTTTAGTTTACCTATGGATGAGTTTGATGCATTTTAATTTGTGAGCATTTTCCTCATCTTTCTTACACCATTGCAAGCTTCTTCAGGTGGCATCACATTTTAAGCTTTGTGGAAGCATTAATAACTTAAGACCTATAATGTATGCATATTCTTTAGCACATATCTGGGGTGGCCCTATAATTTATCTTCCACACTAGGGCACCTTGGGGAATATGAGGGGATCAACCAAAAATTACTCTAAGACAATAGGCATTAACCAATGTGGCCCCAGGCTAACAGGGTGTATAAATACCCTACCAATAACAAATTTCTTTCTATGAAATTAAAGGCTGATGATCAATTAAGGAATGTCAAAAGGGTCTCATGTTGAAGTTGGTTGACCATGTTGTCTTGTGCTATCTCAGTATTCTACCCAAGGTAGCCACTCTCTACTGACTGTATAGCCTTTTTTGCTCTCAGAAGTAAAATTTGCTCTTTAAATGGAGTATTTATTTCTTAAACAAGCAATAACTGCATTTTTCCTCATTGCCAGACACTGTGTAATATTCAGGTAATGCATGAGTGAAAAAGCATAGCCCCTTGTCTACTAAGAGCTCACAGTCTAACAAGAGTCCACTTATTCACTCACTGACTCATTCATTCATATATTCAAAAATATTCATCAAGAACTTATTGTGCATCAGGCCAGGTGGTAGTGAACAACTGCCCAGTCTTTGCCCTAATGGAGCTCCCAGATGGTCCTCCAAGCAGCAGATAAGAATAGGCCATTAGTAAAGGTATTTATGAGCTTTAACATTGGCCCAAGGGAGAGAAGTCCCACTTCTCCTTGGACCAGTTAGTGGGACTTGACAGAGAAGAAGAAAATGAAGACATAACCAAGCAAAAGAGGGGGGAAAGATAGCTTGGGCAGAGAAAACAGCACAGGCAAAGGTTGGGAGGCAGGAAACAGCAAGATGAGAGATGAGAGATGAGAATGGAGAGTTGGTGGGCGTTGGACCACAGTGGGGCCCAGTGGCCAAGCTGAGGACTTTGGAGGTGACTTATTAGTCAACCAGGGGACATGGAAGCTCAGTATCAGGCTCATGCTATGATCAGGTATGTATTTTAGAGAGATTATTGTTTTTGAGGGATCTATAACAATTCCTCCAAGAGTTAATTTACGGGAGACATTAGCCCATGATATCCATTACCTGTCCTTCCTTGCTTATTCTAGGTTCCTAGAGGGCAGTGCAGTGTCCACAGACTCTCCTTGTACCTGAAGGAACATCATTATTTTATAGGATGCTTTCTCCTAGATAGAGGGTGTGTTCCTACAAATAAATGGCCTATTGTCATCAGAGCCTGAAGTTGTACAATCAAGTCTGTGATGCCTCAGAATTGTTGATGGCTGAATTGTTATGTAGATGTGAGTTCCATGACTGGGAACTATATAACCTCATAAAAATAGCATCATTACAAGACCTGGCTTTATTTCTCTGCCCATTTTCCAATCACCTGGAGAGTTGTCTATCTCAGCCAGAAGGGACATGGATGAGAGTCATCCTTAACATCAAATGGTCTGCTAGCTGCCCCTGGTCCTGTCCCCTTGTCTCTAGATCCTCCTAGTGGCTTCAGAATATTCTTATTTCCTCTCTGGGGAGGCAGCTTGTACTACGCCATCTGCTTATTCAACACAAACTAACTTTTTTTTTAATTTTTATTTTTTATAAACATATTTTTATCCCCAGGGGTACATGTCTGTGAATTGCCAGGTTTACACACTTCACAGCACTAACCATAGCACATACCCTCCCCAATGTCCATTACCCCACCCACCTTTCCCTCCCCCCTCCCCCCAGGAAGTAGAGATGCAACATGGGGGACTAGAGGGGTAGAAAAAGAAGAAAAGAAACAAGATGGGATTGGGAGGGAGACAAACCATAAGTGACTCTTAATCTCACAAACTAACTTTTGATCGTAGACCTACGGCTCTGAGTTCTTGAATATATATGGCTTTTGCTTAATTCATAAGGACCATGGGAAGAATAAGAATTAGGCCATTTCCCCTGTGCTCCAAAACAACCCTATTGCCTCCCACAATAACAGGATACTTCTGGACAAGTTTCTCAGAGATTACAAATTCAATTCCTTAATATTTTCACAATGAATTAAAATCCAGTGGGGGCTTCAGTTAAGCTGCCAGAAACTATCTTTCTTTAGTTCACTTTCTATCTCTCAATAGAGACCCAAATCTTGGCCCACAAATGCGTATTTGTCAAAAATTTCAATTTATTTTTCTCTACCTTAACGAATCTGTTTCAGAATCATCCTATTATGCTTCCTGACAAAGATTTAAACTTTGACAATTTAAGGTAAACCGAGTTCAATGAGTCCTTTAGGAGTGTTCTCAGTTGAATCATAGAATAATATGTCTTTCTCTCCTTGGATTTGGATCTAAGTTAGTATGTTTACGCAGAGCCAGAACAGCTACATTGTTTGCAAGGCCCAATGCCAAAGGAAAATGTGGAATCTCTTATTCAAAAAATTATTAAGAATTTCAAGACAATGTTAGACCAAGCACAAGGCCCTTCTAAACACAATGCTGTGTGATTGCACAGATCACATGCCCAAGAGGTAGGTTTTTCATATTAATTTGATTCTGGGCTGGGAAAAAGGCATCTGCTGTATTCTGATATCTACTAAGAAGACCTTAGTCCCTCCAGGATACAAACCATTGATCCAAGCTGACAGCTAAGAGAATATCTTCTACTTTCCAATGCCAAGACCACCGTCAAGTTGTTTTTAGATGCATGGTGACCCACTGGTCCTTGACCTTTGCAATGTAGACATAAGTAGAAGTTCTATGAGGATTACTAGACCCCCTTCCCACACTATCCAATCTCCATCTTCATTGCTTCTTTACCATGCTTGGAGTTTGTCTCCAAGTACAGACGAGAGGGAAACAGGTCTTCTCTATTTTTAGATTCCCCAAAGCCCTCTGTAGATTTCTATTCAAACCCACAACCCTTGACCATGCTCACCTCAGAAGGGGCAGGGGCAAAACCTCTTCACAGAGATCACACCAGTATTAATTGAATTGTTACCTGGCTCTCACCCTACTACAAAAAAAATTTGTGAAATTATTAAGAATAGAGACAATTCATGGCAGCAGAGATATCACCATCTTCGGAGAAGGAATGTGAGCTTTAAAATGTTGTGATTAATTTATCTTGTTGCCTAAGTTCTCCTGTGTTTCCCATTCCCTAAGGTAATGGATTCACTCACTGATTCACACATTTACTCAAAAATAAATTAATTAAATGACAGTAGATGCTATTCACTGGGCATATTGTGGGATACAAGAAAGACAATGGCCTCATGATACTTCTTTTCTAGATCAGGTAAGTCAGCAAACTCTGGCCTGCAGACTACCTCTAGTGCACTACCTATTTTTGTAAATACGGTTTTAGCGGAACATAGTCATACTCACCCAATGCTCAAATTGTCTATGGTTCCACAATGGCAGACTGAGTAATCGTCACAGAGATTGTACAGTCTGCAAAGCCTGAAGGGGCTAGTTGACCCTTTCAAGAAAAGTTTGACAAGTGTTGGACTAGCAAATGAGTGAGACAGAGGGAAAACAGATAAAAATATGTACCATGTAAGATCAAGTCGCCATGAACCGTACACGAATAAAAAAAAGGTTGGAGGATTGAGAATTCTGAGATAGCTGGCATGGGGAAAACCACTTCAGATAAGCCGGTCAGAGAAATGTTCTCTGAGGAGGTGGCATCAAGGCCAAGAAAGATGGGAGAAGACATCGCATTCCCCGAGGAAACAGAGAATGTGAATGCCCTGAGCAACAGAGTCAATCTTATTCTATTTGGAAATTCTAGTTAGCAGAGTCTAGTTAGAATGGAAGGGGCCGAGGAGTAAGACAAAATAGGCATAATATTTCATTTATCAAAATTGTATTACATTATATGGTTTTCCTTTTTCTGCTCTTTATAATTATAGACATCAGAGGAAGGGAAGAGCTTGGGGAAAAAATTGCTAGTAATCCTTGAAATGTTGTCACTTCCTTTTCCATGGCTTCCATTTACAGGTAGTTTCTTCTTGTCTTCTTATCTTTAGATAAACTACAAGGGATGGAAAACGCTACAGAGATGCTCTTAGAGGGGCAACATCTCCATCATGGCCATAATAAACTGACTTGTAAATGGAAGACGTGTCATCTAGTTCCTCAACTACAAAGGATGGAAAATGCCAGAGAGAAGCACAAGGTGAACAACACTTCCATCATGGCTGTGACAAACTGACTCGCCAATGGAAGACGTGTCACCCCAGTTCCTTTACCCGCCATCAACATGACTTAAAATATAAGATGCTTTTTAGTGTGGTTGTAATGAAAAGAAGTTGGATCTCAGTGTCACGGAGACGCTTTCCAGGCTGACAAGCGATTTACCTTCTCTGAGTCACAATTTTCTAATCTAGAAAATGCAGTTAATAATGCCAGCCTTTGAGGATTTTTATAGAGAATAAATGATATAATGCATTGACAGTGGGTTCCTGGGTTCCTGGGTGCTGATTGCATGTGATTTTACTGCTCTCACCCTTCTTCCCTTCCACAGCTTGTGTTGATTCATGACCTAACTGTGGCTCCTTCTGATCCTTTATCAGTCTGTCTAACATCCCCAGAGGCAGCGTTGCCTGCCCTCAGTGTAAGGGGAGTGTTGACATGAGAGATGAGCAGTGCCCGCTTACACATCTTGCTGATGCCCCAGAGTAGACAATGGATTAGCCTTTGAGTACAAACATTTCACTTCTCTCTCCAGAGGCTCCCTGCCTGAGCCCACCCAGCCCGCTTTTAGACAAGGCTAAGATCACTGGCCCATTTGGTTAAGTTGGGAAAGGCAGTCTTTTGACTGAAATTAACAAATTATTTAACATCCTCCAGGCCTTGGTGGATCTTGGACCAGCAGCAGCAGCAACACCTAAGAGCTTGTTAGAAATAAAGAATCTCAGGTCACACCCCTGGCCCACTGACTCAGAATCGTCATCTTAACAAGATCTTCATGGGATCTGCATGCACATTTAAGTTTGAAAACCACTGCTGGAGGACAGGGTTTCTTAACCCAGCTTTTATTCAAGTGACTTAACCCCCATCCCCAGAGAGTGTTTCACTTGGTCTGGCATTTTTGGAAACCTTCATGAATGACCGTCATGTTCAGCTGATGAAGAACTGCTGGTCTATGAACTACTTCTCTATGTTGATACTTCCAAAGACCTCAGCACTGTCAACAGTCAGGCCCCAAATCACACAGCGAATGCCTAACAGAGATGGGATTGGAAATACAGTCCCCAAGTGCCTACTCTACATTCACTACTCTGTATCCCATTGCCCTTCCCTGGGCAGATAGATAAGGATGTATGTTCACTCTAATAATGATCTGTAAATTGATCATGGCAGACAAAATTAGAATTCCTAACTCTAATCCATTGAATCTACCCAAACCAAGTTCTCAAAAGAACTGTCCTGCTAAAATTTTTACTCAAGATTATAATGAGGGCAGATGATTTCATGAAATATCTTTGCCATACCTGTCCTTCTGGATAAATTTTCATGCTCCTACAATATTGTGTGTATTAAACTAATGCTTTTCTTTCTTCGTTTGAGATGCCATCTTTCTCTCCTGGTTTAATCGTTATGTTCAATCTGTATTTTTTTTTTTAAGATTTTGTTGATTTATTTGACAGACAGAGATCACAAGCAGAGAGGCAGGCAGAGAGAGAAGAGGAAGCAGGCTCCCCACCGAGCAGAAAGCCCGATGCGGGACTCAATCCCAGCACCCTGGGATCATGACCTGAGCTGAAGGCAGAAGCTTTAACCCACTGAGCCACCCAGGTGCCCTTCAGTCTATCTTCTAAGCTCTACACCAAAAATAGACTGTCTTTATAATCTATTCCATGATTCCTCTAAAAATGGACTTTTTCTTCCTTCAAAAATCCCCATTGGGTCGTGTGAAATTCTCTGAAGGAGAGTGGCAGAGATAGTGCTCTGAAAATATTCCATGTGCCCTCATCTCTACATTCTCCAGCCTCCTCACAGTCAGACTGGAGCTGTGTGAATAGTTCATGCCAACAGACTGTGAGCAGAAGTTCTCTGTGTCACTTCTTGGCTGAGGCATTTGAGAGACCTCATGCTAGTTCCATTTCTTTCTTTGGGTAAAAAACTTGGATGCCACATGTTTATATGGTAGTGTCACAAAGTAAAGAGAAACTGGGTCCTTGTGTTGTCAGATAGGGATAGCCTCTAGCCACCCACATTGAACACACTGTGAATAAAAAATAAAAGTGCTGAGCTAAGCTGCTAAGATTAGGGTAGAGCATTCTGGGTTGCAGCTGACATTATATGACCTAACAAGAAGTCCATGACATTAGTGTTTATCAAATTTTAATGTGGATATGAGTCATCTGAGGATCTTGTTACAATGTTAAAATTCAACAATCTGGAGAGGGACCTGAGAGTCTAATTCCTTACAAGCTTCTAATGATATTAGTGATACTGGTTTGGACAACAATTTAGTAGGAAAACATTCTCCATTGATCTGTAATACTCAAACATATTCTGTCTCTCTCCAACTAGGCCATAAGCTCCAATTGGCATGTTTCAACATTCGTGCCACAAATATATTCAAGAGTTGAGAATATCAGCAAAACTTGTAGAATACAGCCCTCTGAAAATTCTCTCCTCCATAAAAGCAAGGAGAAAACTAGCAAAAACTTTTTTTTAAATTCATTTTTCCAGAACTCTGGAAATTAATCAAAGGCTTGGAGCAATCTGGGGAATGATTATGCAAAATTAAAGACTTTTTAAAAGGCATACTCTCACAGGGTGCCTGGATGGTTCGGTTAGTTAAGCATCCAACTCTTGATCTCAGCTCAGGTCTTGATCTCAGGGTCTTGAGTTCAAACTTCACATTGGGTTCCATGCTGGGCATGGAGCCTCCTTAAAAGAAAGAAAAAGGCATAATCTTGCTAAGGACATTGAGATGGCAGCCTTTTTCTCTGTCCTGGTCTAGTCCTATTGCTCAATTTCCAGTTCTGTGTTAACCTTAAAGAACATCTGACCAGAGACAAATGACAAACTGTAGCTTAACAACCACTGAAGGAATAAAATGAGGGGAGCAAAAGGGTCTCTAGCTTTTTCAAAGTCTCGTTCTCAGAGTCTAGTTATTATATGATATAAAGAGTCATTTCCCCTAAAACCTCCCTTCAAAGATATATGTATTTGATGTGATTCAGAGATCTAAAATTGTGAAAACTCTTTTCTCAAAGGGAGATTATAAAAAATAATTATAAGCAAGTGATTAACTTTGAAACTGCCCAAGGCAATGGAAAACAGTTGGGACAAACAGCAAATGAACCAAAAACTTAAAAGGAACATCTCAGAAATAAAAGGTCCATAGGGCTTTGAAAAGGTCTAATATACTTCCTGAAATCCAGAAGGCCATGTGGATGCCAAGGGAAGTACACATGCCCAGAGCAATATGCTTGATCAAGAAAGGTCCAAGAATGACCTAAGCTCTCATCTCTGACTGACCTTGAGACTTTGCCCAAGTAGGAAGTGCAGGCCAACACAGTTTTGAGCTTCCTGGCTGAGTGCTGAAGGCATGCTCCCACATACATACAGAGTCCCAATGCAAAACTTGAGAGGCTTGTCTGTTGCCAACATTTAAGGAAATCAGTGTCTAACCATTTGTTCACCTGTAAGATAACCAAGCAAAGAATTAAGTGTCCACACATGACAAAGAATACAGATTTTATGGAATTAGTTCAGTAAAGTCACTAGACAAAGGAGCAATACCAACTACAAAAAGCAGCAGTGGGATACCTGGGTGGGTCAGTTGGTTAAGCACCCAACTCTTGATTTCAGCTTAGGTCCTGATCCCAGGGTCATGAGATCAAACCCCACGTCAGGCTCTGCACCCAGCGCAGAGTCTACTTGAGAGTCTATAAATAAATAAATAAAATAAAATATTTTTTTTAAAAAGGCAGCAGGAACAACAGACACTTGGTAGGGGAACAATCTGATTTCAGTTTCTACATTATGTTATATAAAATGTACTGTTTTCAATAAAAAAATATGAGAGAGAAAAAACATGCAAGTATAGACACTTGTATCAGGGGGCAAAGTAATAAATAGAAATTCAGTTTCAGAGGAACTGAGGAAACCCAGTGAGTGGGTTAGATAAAAAACTGCAAATCAGCTATAGTAAATATTTTTAAAAAGTTAAAAAAAAGTTATATGTATAAAGATGTTATATACTATAAAAGATAGCATAAGAACAATATCTCATCTAACAGAATATCAGTAAAAGAGATAAGTTATAAGAAGGAAACAGAAATCCTGGCGTTGAAATGTATAATAACTGAAATAAAAACACACTAGAAGTTTCAATAACAAATTTTAGTTGGCAGAAGAAAGACGAATAGAACCTGAAAATAGGTTAATTGAGATTATTCAATCTGAAAAACAGAAAGGAAAAAAAATCAAGAAAACTAACAGTGTTTCAGAGACAACTGGAACATCAAAATATGAATAATTGTGTCCCCAAAAGAGAGGAGAGAAATGAGCAGAAAGAATATTTGAAGAAATAATACATTGAAACTTCCGAAATTTGTTGAAAAATTTTAACCTACATATCTAAGGAGCTCAAGTAACTCCATGTAGAATAAACCCAATGATCCACCCATAGACACATGATAATCAAAATGCCAAAAGAAGAAAAAAGGCAATGTGCAAATTTCGAAAGTCACAAGAAAGATAGGACTCATTCTCAATAAGATAAACACCCAATTTCTTGTTAGAAAGCATGGAGGCCAGAAAACAGTGAGACAACATATTCAACGTACAGAAATTTAAAAAGAAAAAGTCAATCAGGAATTCTATATTCAGCTAAACTATTCTACAAAAAATGAAGGATAAATTAAGACATTACTGGATAAACAAAAACTGAGAATTTGCTGCTAACTGATCGGACGATCTGACTTACAAGAAGTATGAGAAAGAGTCCTTCAAACTGAAATGAAAAGACACTACACAGTGTTTGTAATTCTATTTATCTTCTTTCTAATTCAAAAGACAACTGTAAAAAGCAATAATAGTTATTGGTGAGCACAAATTGTTGAAGACAAAAATCAGCTGTATTTCTGGGTGCTAGTAATGAAAAATCTGAAAGTGAAATTAAGAAAGTATTTTCAGCTGCAACATCACCAAAAGGAATAACTGAGGAATAAATTAAAATAAGTGAAAGACTTGTACACTGGTAACTAGCTAAATATATGGAAAGAAATTGAAGGAAATGTCAATAAGTGGAGAGGCATCCTATGCTCACGGACCAGGAGATTTAATATTGTTAGGATAGCACTATTCACCAAAATGATCTACAAATTTAATGCAAGCCCTATCAAAATCCCAAATGACTATTTTTTTGCAGAAATTGACAAGCTGATTTTAAGAATTGCAAAAGATCCAGAATCGCCAAGACAATCTAGAAAAAGAACAAAGCCACAGAACACACACTTCCTGATTTCAAAACTTATTATAGGAATATAAGTAGTGTGATAGCAATATAAACATAAATATTAGATCAATGGAAATAACTGGTAGTCCATAAATAAACCCATAAACCCATAGTCCATAAACAAACCCATTTTTTACAAGACTTCCAAAACAATTCAATGGGGAAAGAATAGTCTTTCCAACAAATTGTGTTGAGACAAAAGGACATCCACATCCAAAAGTATGAACTTGGATCCCTATCTCAAACCATATACAAAAATTAAACAAAATCAATCAAAGATCTAAATAAGTGCTGTAACTGTGAAACTCTTATAAGAAAACATAGGAGTAAATAATTGAAACCTTGGGTTAGGCAATGTTTTCTTAGCTGTGACATCAAAAGCCCACAGAACAAAAGAAAAAATACATAAATTGAACCTAATCAAAATCAAAAAGTACTTTGCCTAAAAGAACACAGTAAGGAAAATAAAAAGACAACCTACAGAATGATTGATTTGCAACATACATATCTAATAAAGGTCTAGTATCTGGAGTATATAAAGAAATCTTAAAATTCGGCAATAAAGAGGCAAATAGCCCCACTTTTTTTTTATTGGAAAAGGGTCTGAATAAACATTTCTCCAAAGAAGATATAAAAATGGTCAATAAGTACATCAAAAGATGGCCAACATCATTAGTCACTAGGGAAATGCAAATCAAAACCACAGTATGCTCCTACTTCATATTCACTAGGATGCATATAATAAAAAAGACAGACAATAATAAGTCTTGGCAAGTATCTTGAGAAGCTGGAACTCTCGCGCATTGCTGATGGGAATGTAAATTGTACAGCCACTGTGGAAAGAAGTTTGGCAGTTCCTTAATAAATTAAACACAGGATTACCATATGACACAGCAATTCCACTCCTGGACACATGCTCCAAATAATTAAAAACATATGGCTACAAAGAAACTTGTGCATAAACAGCAGCATCATTCACAATGGCTAAAAGTGGACACAACCCAATGTCCATCAACCAATGGTGGGTAACCAAAATGTGGTACATCTCTAAAATGAAATATTATTCAGTCATGCTAAAACATGCATGAGCCTTGAAAAGAAGCAGACATAATAGGTCACATGTTGTATCGTTCAATTTATATGAAATATCTACTATAGGCAAATTCAGGGAGAAAGTTATAGTTTACAACTTGCCAACAACTGAGGGAGGGAAGAGTCTGTAGTGACTGCTAGGAGGGACAGGGCTTGTTTTTAAAGTGTGAGTGTATTCTGGAATTTGAAAGCAGTCGTGTCTGCAGCCTCGTGTGAATATACTGAAAACGACTGAATTCTCCATTGTAAGAGGGAGAGACGTGGTGTGTGAATTCTACTTCCATAAAAACATAGAAAGGAATCAAATCGGAATTCTTGAGTTACAAAGTAGAGTAACTGAATGAAATGAAAACAAAATACAAACAAACAAAAAGGAAGTTGAATCAGAGGGCAGGAGGAAAAAAGGAAGATTAGAGGGATAGAAATATTTTGTATTTGATTAGGAACACTACTGCCCTTCTCCAAGTTCCCTGCATAAGCTTTGTTTTTCAGACTTTTTGTTGGTTATTTCCTCTCCCAAGGACATTCTTTCCACTCTGGTCTGCCCTGGGAAAACATAACTCCTTGAGCTCAAAATCTGACTCCAGTATGAAGCATTCCTAACTACACCAAACATTTAGTCCCTCATATTCCTGCATAGTCACAGCATGTAGTGCCAGCTTTCATGGCAGTGGATCTGTATTTTCCTTTCTTACATATTAATTAAGGGATAATTTACATACAGTAAAGTATACAATCTTAAGTGTAGAGCTCAATGAATTTTTTATACTTTGTAAAATATATATATATGTGTATGTGTGCGTACACACACACACACACACACAGTCATGTGACTACACTCAGCTCAAGATACAGAAGATTCTTTGCCTCCTAGACATTCACATTGGGCCCTCCCAGCTGTATCATCAAAGATAATCACTATTCTGACTCCTACCTGAATAGGTCAGTTATGCCTGTTTCTTGGAATTCATATCCATGGAATGAATTCATTCAATAGGTATGGTTCCACGTCTGAAGCTTTCATTCAATAGTAGGTTTGTGAAATTCCTCCTTGTATTTGTGTGTAGTGGACAGTTGTACTTTTTCATGGCTATCTAGTATTCCCTTGTGTGCCAATGTCACAATTTATCCACTCAAGTGTGTTTCCATTTGGAAGCCATCGTGAATAAAATTTCCTTCTTCCTTTCTTTTTAAGATTTTATTTATTTATTTGAGACAGAGAGAGAGCATGACCAAGGGGAGGAGAAGAGGGACAGCAGACTCCCTACTGAGTGGGAATCCAGACGTGGACCTCCATCCCAGGACCCTGAGATCATGACCTGAGCCGAAGTCAGACGCCTAACCAACTGAGCCACCCATGTCACGAATAAAGTTTCAAGGAATGTTCCCATATATGCTTTTTGGTAGACATAATGTACAATTTAGGAGACACAAGCACGGGGTATAAACTCAGGAGAGGCAGCACTGGGGTAGAGTACATGCATATATTTAGCTTCAATAGATAGAGACCCTTTTTCAAATTGGGTGTCCTGTACCACCACCCCAGAAAACTGTGTGAGAACACAGAGCTATGTTTTAATCTCCTATGCACACACTCGTTTCCCTACTACACTGCTGGCACCTTGACTTTTATCTCTGGGTCCCAATTACCTGGAAGAGAAGGACATAATGGTTACAAAGCCCTATTCCAGAGACCAGCAAACCTCTTCTGAAAAGGGCCAGAGAGGAAATACTTGAGGCTTTGCAGGCCACGTCCCCACTCTGTTGCCCCTGCTGAAGTCTACCATTGCAGCTGCACGGCAGCCATGAAGAACATGTAGACTGATGGGCATGGCTGTGTTCTCATGCACTCTATTTTAATTTATTTTTTTATTTCTTAAAGATTTTATTTTATTTATTTGATAGACAGAGATCACAAGTAGGCAGAGAGAGAGAGAGAGGAGGAAGCAGGCTCCCTGCTGAGCAGAGAGCCCGAGGCTGGGCTCGATCCCAGGACCCTGGGATCATGACCTGAGCCTAAGGCAGAGGCTTTAACCCACTGAGCCACACAGGCGCCCCCATACACTCTATTTTTAAAAACAGCGGTAAGTCCTATTTGGCACTGGTCCATACTTTACCAATCCCTGCACCATACAATGCTCAGTCCTACCCCGTCACTTGTCTGGCCTCATCTCTTACCTCCAGCCCTCTTGCTTACTCCACAACAGACACACTGGGCCCCAGAATGTTCCCAGCCCAGGGCCTCCTCATCTCCAGACCCTCTGCCTATGTTGCCCTTTTCTGTCATACGTGCATTTCCAGTGATGCTTTCCCACCTCCCTTCCCTAATTAATTGTTTTCCCCCTAGCATTCATTACCATATAACATAGTACTTTCCTTATGATTTTGTGTCCTTTTCTGACTCCCCCCCCCATCATTCTCCCCCATCTTCAGCATCCATACATAAGAAAGGGGATTTCTGATGTTTTTCCCACCAGTGTTGCATCCTCAGTGCCCAGAACAGGATCTAACTCTCAGAAAGGTCATATGTCTTTGCTGAATGCTTGCAGGTGCAGACGGCTCCTGACCTCAGGGCCCATGGAATATCCCAGCCCTTCCCACCACAGCTGTGTGGCCACGGAGCCCGGGCCTCCAGAGAGCAGCAGCAGCAGCAGCAGCAGCCCAGGGACTGAGAAATGGTCCCCACCAGAGTTCAGGCTGAGCAGAGCGGCTGGGTGACAAGAGGCAAGTCGGCCACCACAGTTAAATGTAGATTTCTGTGGGTTGTTATACAATGATATTGTACTTATACCCAAATGGAATGGCCATGTGACTTGCCAGGCAAGGCCCAAATAATTATGCCTTTATGCCATAATTATACAGTACCACCAAATTATAGAAATTAGAGGTAGAAAACAATAATGCTGCTAATGAAACCTTGTTTTCATTTGAGGTCTTTTTTCCAAACAGATCAGAGGATTTTAGACCGTTCCCCAATGTCATTCCCCCAGAGGGAGAAAGGCTGAGGGCAGGTATGATGCCCATTTAGTAGAAAGGAAAACTGAGCTCCAGGGTTAACATAACTCCTTTCAGACCACATTATGTCACTGATGGAATGAAGTCAGGAATGAAACGCTAGTCAGTTATTCCTTCCACTTCGCCCTTGAGCTGTTCTGGCCCCCCATGCTCCTCCTGGGAAAACCCTTTGTTCTAACCCTCCAGGGCTTCTGAAAAAGGAAGGTTCCAGGCTCTGAAAACCACTCCATGGTGTCCATTTAATAACTTTTCTTTTTAATAGAATAAGGAATCAGTTGAGAAAGCTCTTAGCTCTTGATGGCACACTCCATCACCCCTGGAAAGCTTTAAAGACATAAACACACCCCATAGGAAGAAATGTGGGCCATACCAGCCTCTCCTCTGCCTAAAAACTTTGGCCACAGAACCCCAGACAATAGTTCTCTCTCTCTCTTAATATTTTATGTTTTCATTTTGGAGAGAGAGAAAGAGAGAGCACTCAAGCAGGGAAGAAGAGGGAAGGGGGTGGGGGGACAGGGTGAGGGTTGGTGGGGGGTGAGAGGGAGAAAGAATCTAAAGCAGACTACACACTAGGAGCTGGAAGTAAGGCTGGATCCCACAGCCAGGAGATCAGGACCTGAGCAGAAACCAAGAGTCGGCTGCTCAACTGACTGCAGCTATCGGGTCCCCCTCCCCCAACCCCCTGCCCCCAGCCCCAGTGCAATCATTTTTATCTGCCCTACACTGGGTGAAAGAGCTGGGGGACCTTTTCTGAAACAAAAGATGGATAGAGCATTATTGTGCCCATATAACACCCTAGGCTTTTTGTTAAAGCACTTGCAAGTACGTCCCTTGGTTTAGCATTGTTCAGGCAGTACTGTTGTCCTTGTTTGTGGAAAGCAGGGAAATTGAGAGGTAGAGAGGCTCAAAAATTGTCTGTTATCCCCCTTGCTGGAGCGCAACAGAGTGGAGATTCAAACAGAGGTCTCTTTGTTCTAGAACAGCACAGTTGCCCTGTGTCCTTGGCAGCGAGCAAAAATAATTCTCAAGCAAACCACTGACTTCTTAGGAAAAGACACCTCTCACTCCAGAGCCACATATACACCAGGACAACTATATGAAAAATAATGACCTGAATTGTCATCGTCTTAAAAACTGATTTTTAACAGATTCAATGAGATATAATTCCTACGCCATACAGTTTACCCATTTAAAGCATACAAATCAGTGCTTTTTTAGTACATTCTTGGAGTTTCACAACCATGACCATAGTCTGAGGTGACATCATCTTCATCCCCCAAAGAAACCCTGAGCCTACGCGTGGTCACCACACATTTTCCCACAACCTCCAAACCAAGGCAATCATTCATCTATCATCTGGTTTTATAGACATGCCTATGATGACCATTTCATATAAATGACACGATATGTCCTCTTTTGTGACTGGCTCTTCCACTTAGCATAATATTTTTAAGACTCACCCACATCGTAGCATGTTCCAGATCATCACTACTTTTTACTGCCAAATAATATTCACATTTCGGATGTAACACATTTTATTTATGTATTCATCTGTAAGTGGACATTTGGGTTATTACCACTTTTGGCTATTGCACATAACACTGCTATGAACATTTATAAGTGTTTTTTATGTGGACATGTGTTTTCATTTCTCTTAGATACCTTGGAGTGGATTTGGAGATCATAGAGTAATCCTGTTTCAATTTTTGAGAAACTGCCAAACTGTTTTCCAAAGAGGCTGTACCATTTTACATTCCCACCAGCAATGTATGAGGGTTCCCATTTCCCTGTATCCTCAGCAACATTTTACCTTTTTATGATAGCCATCCTAATGGATGTAAAATAGAACTGCATTATGGTTTTGATGTGCATTTCCCTAATGAATAATGATGGTGAAATCTTTTGATGTGTTAACTACATGTACATCTTTTGAGAATGCCTATTCAGACCCTTTGCCCATTTTGAGTCAGGTTACCTTTTATTATTGAATTGTAATATACTATATATATATATTATATATTTTTTTCTGAACATAAACCTCATCTCAGATATGTGGCTTGCAAATATTTTATCCCATCCTACAGGTTATGCACTTAGCCTTGATAGTATTATTTTATACAAAAGCCTTTAATCTTGATAAACTTCAATTTATTTTTTTCTCTTGCTGCTTATACTTTGCTGCCTAACCCAAGGTCCCTAAGGTTTGTAGTATGTCTTCTTCTGACATCTGTATAGTTTTAACTCTTACACTTATTTTTTATGTATTTTGAGTTCATTTTCATGTAGCACATGAGGCACGGGTCCAAGTTTATTCTTCCACATGTGAATATCAGCTTGTTTCAACACCGTTTGTTGAAAAGATAATCCTTTCACCCACTGAATTGTCTTGGCAACCTTGTAAAAAAAAATCAATGGCCATAGATGTATGGGTTTATTTCTGGAATATCAATTCTATTGCATTGATTTTTATGTCACTATCACACTGTTTTTATTCCTGTAATAAGTTTTGAAATCAGGAAGCATGTGCCCTCCAGCTTTTTTCTTTTTCTAGATTGTTTTGGCTACTCTGGATCTTGGGCAATCCCATATAAGTCTTAGAATCGGCTTACCAATTTCTCCCAAGAGTCAGTTGAGATTTTGATTGAGATTATTGAAATGTAGATCACTTTGGGAAATAATGCCATCCTAACAATGTTAAATCTTCTGATTCATGAGCATGGGATGTCTTTCCATTTATTTATACCATCTTTAATTTCTTTTCACAGTGTTTTATAGTCTTCAGTGTATGTCTTACACCTATTTTGCTAAATTTATTCCTAAATACTTTATCTTTTTTAGTGACATTGTAAATGGACTTGTTTCCTTAACCTCATTTTTGTTTTCTCATTGTTACTATATAGAAATACAATTGATTTTTGTATATTGATCTTGATCTCACAATCTTGCTAAACTTATTTATTAGATCTCATACTTCCATATTGATTTTTCTTTAAAAATTACATTAACCTTCTTCATCTCATCTGAAGTTGAAGCTGAGGAGAAAAGCATACTCAAAACCCCTGAGCTCTTATATGTCTAAATGAAGAATCTGGGACTCAAAGAGGGAAGTAACTAGTCCAAAGACACATAGTGACAGATCAGAGACTTAAAAGTCTATCACAGAAACTAAAGTTGAAGCCATGGGATCTGATGACCTTATCCAGAGAGAAGAGTCTAAGGGACAAAATCCAGGAGTGCAAAAAGATAGAAGAGATCCAAGCAATGGGCAAGGATAATTCTCAGTCTGAGAACTAGGAAGAGAACTAGGATAGAGCAAACACTACAGGGAAATGGCGGGGGAGAGGACAAGGGGAGGAAGGGACCAAAGTACCCGAGCTTATGGTGTTACCCTGGGTACCTTGTCACCTGTCCCCCAGCAGAATTCATATTTTCACCAACACATAGATTTATACTGTTTGCTTTAAAAGGAGATCATGTGTGTGAAAGCATTGTGTGTACAGCAAAGGGTTCAACAAACTCCAATCATTATTGTTTGATTATTACAATATTAACCAACAGTCTGCCCACTGAGGAAAAGCACTGGAAGTGAATATTATAACTGTGGCATTCAGAGGTCCCCAGGAAAGCAGTTTTACAACAGTGGTAGGGTCAACAGCCAGAAAGGGGTTCATGAACACACAGGCAATATTTACATGGGAGCTCAACTCACTTTTCCACTAGGTTTGAAGGTGATGGTAAAGGAAAAAACAGAAGCTTAAGGATTTTCCCTTGTTGAGAAGTTGACCCTTCCTTTTTCTCTCTGGGATGTGGGGACATGAGCAGATTTAGAAATAAAATAGAAGGCAAGAGAAAGAGGGAAAAATGGCTCAGGCCATCACTAACGATGCTCCCAATGTATATCCTGGTTGGCCAGCCCACACTCTGGCCCACGCCTATTTTATACCCAGCCCATCCTGAGGTATCTTACCAAGTCAGCACTTTACCCTGAACATTTGAAATTGTCTCTCTCTCCCCCACCTCTGTCTTTTTTATCTCTCTCCCAGTATCATGAAAATTGGCCAAATTCATAAATTTGAAAATGAGACTTTGGCCATCCATCATCCTTCCTGTCACAGCCAAGGAGCATGCAGCACATTCCCTGAAACTTAACTAAGATCATGGGGAAGAAGAGTTCCCCATCTGGGCCAATGCTGGGTGTGAGCCGAGCAAGGTGGCGAGCTAATCCCAGCCAGGTGAGTGATCTAAGGAGCAAATGGACGAAGATCACATCAATGTCAGCCCAGACCCCATCCTCGGCCTCATCCGAGAGGGGAGGCTCCCACCTCTTCCATGAGAGAGTCTCTGACCTCACGTGGAAGTGCTGCCGGCAGCGTGGCCAAACACCAGCTATCTTCAATCCTAGACCTCATGAGAATCATATCTTCAGAGTTTTCTGAGAGATTACTCCTATCGGAAAGAGACTCTTAGGACCAGAAAACACCCTGCAGGAGAGGGAACTGAGCTGTCCTGAGCTTTCTATGCCTCTCCCTTCCTCTTTAACAGATTTCCCCCTGGCATTTGGTGACACCATGTAAATAGGTTGTTCTCACTTACATCTGCTCTTGCTCAAAGACTCAGGGAGTCTCAACCTCATTAAAACCCAAAATGATTTATGCGGCCTCTTCAGTGGTCCTCAGCCTCAGCTCAGACCCTATCCATTGCTCCCTCTCTTTGCATTAATGCAAAGTGAAAAGGCCCCTGCACACCACAAAGGCATCGAGCCCTCCATCACTGGCCTCTGTTTGCTGACCCACATGTGGCCACATTCATCTTCCCTCAACCCTGCTCAGACCACATCTTTCCCTTCCCTGACACGCACGCTGACTCTCCTTTGCCTACAGAAACGTGCCCCCATGCTTCAGTAGGATCTTCAGAAGCCTCCCCTGCCTGGCCTGCTTTTACAAATTTCTTCCTTATGATTCATCACCTGATCCCCAAATACACCAGCATCTCCCACTGCTATCCATATCCCTCAAGGCTCCCTTGACCTGGGACTCCTATAGCCTCTCATCACTATTTCTACCCCCAAAAAAATTCTACCAGCTTTAAGACCAGCTCTAATGTTCTTTCATAAACATCGTCCCTATACCCCTGGGTGGAAACGATCCCCCCTGCCCTGGTCTGAGCTTGTCCAGTGTTTTGTCCTTTCAGTAGGGCTCTACTCACATTTGGCATTTTCTATCATTATTTGCTTGTATTTGTTCCCTCCCTTGCTAGTTAGCAAGCTGCTGCGTGCCAAGGTCTAGACTGTGACTATCTTTGTGGAACTAAATACAGTGATGGTACCCAGCAATGGAGCCAGCGTAGGCTTTGGCATAAAACAGATCTACTTCTCCCACTGTCTAGTCCCAGAAACTTGGAGAGGTTATTTGCCTGTTGGAGCCTATTCTCCAAACAGCAAAATGAGAATATGTATGCCTAATTCACCATGTAGTTTTCTTTTTATTAACGTAGAGTTGAAACACACAGTGTTACATCAGTTTCAGGTGTACAACCCAGGGATCTGAGAATTCTATACGTGATGCCATGCTCATCACAAGAGTAGCTGCCATCTGTGCTGTGTAGTTGTTTGATTAAAATCCCATGCCAGGCATGAAGTATATATTTAATAATTTCCTCTTTCCTCTTTCTTCTCGCCCTCTAACACTTCCTATTTAGTATGAATCCCCTACATGTTCATTTTGTTCTGCCCTTTGCCCAGGTACTGAGTTTTCCTTGACATTAAGGGTAATGCTGGCTGTGGTCTCCTAAAGACCCCTCCTCCAACCTGTATGAAGGTCTTGGGTGTCTGTCGACTTCGTCTAGACAATAGGCTTCTCAGGGGCCTGATGAATGGGCACTGGCAGGACTGGGAATATCTGTCAGGAGGAAATGTTTATTTTCAAAACTTTGCACTACAGGGCCCAAATGAGAATTTTACTTTTAGAGAAAAAAAAATCATTGTTGAGGCTGAAGACTTGTGGTTTTACTGTAAAAGATTTCCCTTCTCATCAGTTCCCTCCTGCAGCCCAAACCTTCCATGACTCACTTTGCTCATCAACGTGCACACTCCTCAGCCTGGCACGCAAGGCTGTCCACACTAGGGCCTCTACCCACCTTTCCACCATTCTTTCTATTGTAATCCACCCAGAAGCCAGGCTGGTCTAAGTGCTTTCACTGCAATGCCCTGCTGGTTTGAGGCTGGTGGCATTCCAGCAGGCCAAGAAGAAGAGCCAGGTGTTCACTAAGGATAGGAAATCACAGAGATAAAGGCATGGGTGCCCATGGGTGCCTATGGGTGCCTGGTATTTGCATGCCAACCTCTTTTCTTCTTCCTGCTGAGTTCAGAAAGGTCATCCACCTAACCTGGGAGAAGAATAAACAGGGGGGACCTTCTTATTCTTGTATTCAGTGGACAGATCAAGGGGACCTACTTTGGGTTAGGCACTACATCAACTCTGGAGCTTCACAGAGAGAAAACAACTACCAGGAGATTGTCCCCAGCTCTTGAGGGCAGCCAGCATAGCAGGGGAGAGACCAACACAGAAGGCATCCAATGGATGGATGGATGATGGATGGAACACTCCAGGTATGGCAACAAAGCTCTGTAGAGGCAGAAACAGAATTCCTTAGTCTGAGGTCCATGACCTCCCAGCAAGGAGAGGCCCAAACAGCAGATTCTCCAATATATCCTAGAGGCAAGGCCTCTACTGTTGCTCTGGTACTGCTGAGAATTCCCCACTCTGTCCCACCTTATCTGAGTCTCCCACATTTAAGGGATCACCAGCATCTATAAGAATTTTCTTTCTTTGACCATATCTGGAGGCTGGGTACATCTGGTAGATCTGGTAGATGATCTGGTAGTTCATTGATCCCTGGACCAGCAACATCAGCACCACTTGGGAATTTGCTAAACATGCAAATATTAGGGCACACTCTAGACCTACTCAATCAAGAATTCTGGGGATGGGGCCCAGCAGTCTGTGTTTTAACAAGCGCTCCAGGTGATTCTGGTACATGCTAGAACTTGAGAACCATTCTAGGTAGATGGTGGGCTCCAGAGGGGCCTGAGTGCCTAGTGATGGGGGAAGATGGCTTAACTCCCTCCTTCTTTCTCTGGAGATCCTCAAGATCCTTACAGAGGCCCAACCACCATCTCCTCACCAGGGAGATGTGGTATTGCATCAGGCACAATGTCTGGGATTTCTCAGATGTGTTTGACAACTTTATTGTATGTGTGTATGCAGGCAGGGTAAGGGGGTATGGACGCTGGCAGGATTGACAGAAAAATGATTCTTTCCCCCACCGAGAACATTCCAGCATGTCCTCAGACATGTCACAGGCCACAGTACTGAGCCATCCTTAAGTAAGAATGGCCACGCCTGTGACATCTGGCCATCTGTGAGTCTGCTTGTGTGCCCAGAGCCCTCATTATCCTCCTGTACACAGAAAGGGGTAGGGATTAGCAGCTCTGAGGAGAAATCTGGGATCAATTTATTACCATACAGGAGTCATTTTCAGAAATGATCCTTGCCACTGCCCCCAACCATTACCACTGTCTAGCCTGGCCAACTTGCCATGGCTCCTGCCCAAAGGGCATTTATCTAAACATGTAGCACACAAAAGGGCCATGTAGGGTGGCGATGGGGTAACAGCTTCCCCCTCTGCACAGCGCAGTGGGAACGAGGGCTTGTTAAATTTTCCCTGAGAGAGCGCTGCCTGGAATCCTGTATGCCAGCTTCTGTGTGTCCCTGGAAACATGAGAATCCAGAGACTGACTTTCCTCAGAGGGAGTGGGGAGACAGGGAGAGGTGTAAATGAGAAGGTAATGAAACAGCATCCTCTCTCCCTTGTAGCAGCTTACAAGGAGGGAAACGCAGGCTGAATGAGCAGTCTGTTCTGAGACCAAAGGAATGTGAAATACTCTCTGCCTGGATGTCTGGAGGCCTCCGGGAGCCCCCCCACTGCATGGGGGGCAGTGCTAGAGCCCAGGTGCAGGAAGGAGGCACTGGTGGGGGGAGGGAGAGTAGTAACAGGGATAATGAGGATGGAGATGCTGATGCCAGCATCTGACCGTCAGGACCTGCCCTGCAGAGGGTATGCTAAAGGCTTCATAAGCATTAGCTCATCTAATCTTTCTAAGAGCCCCCAAGAGAGAGTTACCACTTTTATCTCTATCTTATAGATAGCAAACTAAGACTCACAGACTGGGAGTAACTGGTCCATTGTCTGTGCTGGAAATGGGATTTGAACTTACAAAGTGCCCAGGCTCTCAATCAATTCCTACTGAAAGGGTGCCTGGGTGGCTCCGTCGGCTGGGCATTTGCCTTTGGCCTGGGTCATGATCCTGGGGTCCTGCAATTGAGCCCCACGCTGGGCACCCTGCTCGGTGGGGAGTCTGCTTCTCCCTCTCCTTCCGCCCATCCCCTACCCGGCTCCTGCACTCTCTCACGCTTGCTCTCTCTAGGTATCTAGGTATCTGTCTCTACTGCAATCAATTTCTCTTGAGTAAATAAATAAAATCTTTTTTAAAAAATAACTATTTTAAAATAATAAAATAAATAAAGTAAATAAATAAAATCTCCCCCCCCCCCCAAAAAATCCCTACTGAATACTTGAATGGATGAATGAATGAATGAGTTCTAACTGACAGTGAGAATCTGTTCCAGCCCTGGCACTGATCTGTGCTTTGGTCTTAAGACAAACTATCTACCTTCTTCATTTTTCCACCCATGGTCATTTTTACCCTACGTATCATGAAAGGTTATTCTGAGAATTAAAGGTTCTTAACAAATGGTTGCCCTGCCATATCCTGTGCCTTTCCATGGTTGCTTCTGTTGGCCTGGACCAGCCCTAAACTCTCTCTATGGTTCAGCTTACTTCTGTCTTTCCTGGGAAGCCCTCCTGGCCCCCTCCTTGGCAGCAGTGCTCTTCCCTTGGCATGGCTACCCCACCTATCTTAATTTCTCTGCGATCTTTGGGCCACTTGCTGGCTCCCCAATAACCTCTTTGATGGCGGAGACTGTCTAATTCACTTTTGTACTCTCAAGGCCTGGTCGTGTTCTTAGCACAGGTAGTTCTCAGGAAGTGTTTGCTGAATTACTATATGCATAGACAGAGGCATGCATGTCTAAGTGTAGTGTGTGTGTGTGTATGTGTGTGTGTGTGTGTGTCAAGAAAATTCCTCGGCCTGAATATAATGGTGTGAATTACGGAGCGGAAAGCAAGGTGAGTTAGAGAAACTCCCAGCAAAGCCCATGGTCCTGCCATTGAACAGCAGTGGGACGCTCCGAGAGCTAGTCGAGTCTGGGAAAGAAAGCTTCTCTTTCCGCTCAACTGTGTGGTTACAATGTTCCCTGGATTCTTTCTCTGGGTCATTCTCAGCACCACTGAAATTTGGGGCTAGCTAATTCTTTGTTGTGGAGGTTACCTGTGCCTTGCAGATGATTAGCAGCGTCCCTGCCCTGGCTTTTACGTTCACTAGATGCCAGCAGTGTTTCCTTCCCCTTGTTGTGAAAAACCAACATGTCTACAAACACGGTGACCCCGTGTTTGACCCCGCTGGGGTCAAAATCACCCCTAGCTGTGAACGATGTGTTAGGTGCTACTGTGAGTGACTTGGCATGCGATTTGGGTTTTAAGGGCTTTCGGTTAGATCTGTACTTTGGAGACAGCAGAGATGGGTTCCAAGGGTGGCCTCCAAGCCGTTATACCAAAGGCCTTTCCCCACCGTCCAGGTGGCTCTGAAAGCCTGGGGAAATGTTAGGGACGTTGAGAACTTGGTGAGTTAAGGCTTATTTGAGAGACAGCAAATCTGAGATTTAACATCAGAGGAGGGACCCATGGAAATGATCCCAGGCCAAGGAACCAAACCTAGGTCACGCAAGAATCAAGGATTTGACTAAGTCGTCTTGAGAGAAATTGATTGCAGTAGAGACACATACCTAGCCGCCAAGATCAAGCTCCAGGGGGGATTGCTAGGGATTTGAAGGCAGAAATCTTGCCCAAGGAGAGGCAGAGGCCCCAGGCAGTGATTCAGGAGGGGAAGAAAAGGCAGGAACACTGTGATTGGGAACATGGGCCTCAAGGCCCCATGAATGGCTGTCAGCATGATAAACCGTCACCTCCTTCTACTCCTCAGCCCAAGAAGCAAGAGTTAGTCCCTGGAGCTAATGGAGTGGTCCCCACGGGGGACGTGATTGGACTTTCTCTGCTAGCCCTCCCAATCCAGGAGATGTCCTCCCCTCCCTCAATAACTCATTCTTGAAGTTCAAGCACTGACTTTCCCAGAAACTAAGGCTGTTTTATTTTTGTCATTCTTATTTGCAACCCCGTAACTCAGCCCATTCAGCAGATGCCCCACCCTGGAAACAAGGGTTTGTTCCATAACACAGCCTGGGACTTGTCCAGCAACTTGTCGCTGAGGCCCATGACGCTCCTTCCAAGGGCTAACCCCGGTAACGCATCCGC
Organism: Mellivora capensis; assembly: GCA_004024625.1. Lineage (NCBI taxonomy): Eukaryota > Metazoa > Chordata > Mammalia > Carnivora > Mustelidae > Mellivora > Mellivora capensis. Next base: position 66,049 of record PISX010008569.1, read on the forward strand.
CCTGCAAGATCCGGTTCACGGGAGGAAGCACCAAGGCGGGCCTCTACCACTACCAAGCCTAGGCGTGAAAAGCAGGAGGAAATAAAAGAGACATGTGGGGATCTAGGAGCTCCAGTCACAAATTTTAAACTTTAAACTTCCAGATGTTTGCAACTTTCTCTTTGGGTTGACTGCAGAGATGGCTGAGTTCATGCAGATGTGGGCATCGGTTAGTGTCAGTCTGAGTGACCAAAAGGGGATACACGGCTGGCGTGAGCGCGCGCGCACACACACACACACACACATTCAGAGTGAAGGCAGATATTTCAGAAGATACTCGTTTATCTTAACCTACTACACAGTAACAACCTCTGGCCACACAGAAGGCGGTGACCTTGACTGTTCTCAGAACTCAGAAATGACCCCAGTCTGGAAAAGAACATCTCTACCTCTGCCATTTTGGGCAATCTGCTTTGAGAAGAGAGAACAGTTGAAATTCCTTGAAAACTTTGGCAGTGTTTGCTCAGAGTTGATGCCGAGTGGGAAAAACAAAGAATGGAAAACAAGGCGTGTTTCAAAAGCCAGATCGTTACTTGTGGTGTGTTTGGGCTTCAGCTCTAAGTAGTTCTACCTGTCACATGTGAATAACGTAGGGATAGAGGGGAAGGGTATGCAAACAGCTTGTGAGACAAGTAGAAGCAGCAAGTTTGAAGAAAATGTTTTTCTTCGTACAAAAGCCTTTAGCAAAAATAAAGTCGAAAAGGCAGAGCCTGGGTTTTTCTACCTTCGAAAGGAAAGGAGTGAGCAGGTTGGCTGCTGGAGACACACCAGCCCAGGTAAGGAAGAAGGAAGGAGGGGAGCAAAGAACCAAGGGCAAGACTAAACGCTGAGCTGGAGACATCACGTTCTAAATTCGTCCTTAATGAGGGGACATCAAGACAAGACATAGGAGCGATTAGAAAGGAATGAAATCTTGACCCAAAGGGCTCTTGTCAAAAACTAGATGAGAAAAAGCGTGCGGACTATAGGATGAGAGTTCAGCAGTTCCTGGGGGTGGAGCTCCTGGAGCATTAAGGAAATCGGCTAACCTGCCAAACCACTTACAGGGATCAGAGTTACACATTATTAAGAAACCATGAGGCCTGGGGAAGGTAGCTGGAGGCAGGAGGAAAGCAGTGGTGGAGAATCAAGATGGCAGGATTCCACCGACGTTAAGTGTTAGAGGGGCCATTGCGGAAGCTGCCTGCTGGAGTTTCTCACAGACATATTTCAGTTTTATGCCATCATTTTTTGCAGACAGAATTCAGCCTCCAGTAGATAGGAAGATGAGATGCAAATATATATCATCATGGGAATTTTAACAATTAATAGCAGGAGATTCTGTTCTCCCCCCTCCCCCCCTCCCACATCCTCGAGTCTTAGGGGACTTTTGTAAATAGGCCAGTGAGACTTCTGTTTGGAACTTTATAGGTCATTGCTGTAGGTTTACATTAGCAATATGACCTCCAAAGGGTTGAGGACGCTGGGAAGAGGCAAATCCACCCGTGGAAGTGACAAAAGGTAATCTCAACAGCACAGCTTCTCAGAATGTACTTCTAGAACAGTGAGCTCAGACCGGGCCACCTCATTCCCCGAAGGAGGAAGGTTTTATCACAGTCACAACTCAAACAAGACAAGTGGAAGAAGGTTTGGCCAATATCCAGAGACAGTAAAGTGCTTAAAAGAGGTGCTCGGGTTTCATGGGAATCCAAAAACTAATGCGGGGTCAGCCTGAGAGCAATGGTGCAGCCCCCAGTGTGCTTGGCTGACAGCGTGCTGAAAGCCTGCCTGTGTGGGGCCCAGTTTGTGTGGCCCCGGTGGTGACAGAACCACTGTGTTACACTGCTCCCAAGCTATGCAGTGCAGAATTTCACCAGGAACATGTGGGGGCACTCACAGAAACGGGTTGGGGGGAGACGGAGCTTACAAGATCTTTGGAGCAAACTCTATCGATAATGAAATCCTAGCTCTCCCTCCTAAACTAGCTCCTCAGAGCTTCAAGGTTCTCACCTGTAAAACAGGACCACAAACACCTGTCCCTCATGAGAGCTGAATGAATTAGAGATGATACAGTGAACCCACATAATAGGTACCCAATAAACGTGGGGTTTCCTGGATTGGATTGCTGGTTTTCCAGATGTCTGATGTGGCAAACTATTGCTCCTTGTAACTGTGGAGAGCTGGGGGAAGCACTAACTTATAATATCAATGTGCTCCGGGCTGGTAGAATGATCTATGCAGACCTAAGGATTCTCTGAACTCAAAGGCAATTGAATACAGATCTCAAAATCTAAAGAAAAAAGGAGTGAAGGAATCCCTATTGTGAAGGTTCTTCCAATGGTCAGCACTTCTGAAGGTCAAAGGGATGGTCCAGACCAGCCTCAGATCCTTCAAGGGAAGTGTAAGGACCTATTTAGCTAGAGGCTTCCATCAAGGTTAAAACAATAACGTTGTTTAACCCTTAAACTCTCCCTGCTCCCCTTCCCCTAGGGGATTTACTTAAAAACAAGGCCTGAAAACCAGCTCCAGGAAACAAAGCCCAGATACAAGGGTGGGTCAGGCCAGGTGGAGACATGGATCAGTGGGGGGTTGCATACTGTCTCCCTAGCTACCAAGGAGTATGGGCCCTGCCCTTTGGGAGCCTTTTGGGCGCCAATTCTAACCAAGGTCTGATAGGCTGGGTCAAATGTCTACTATAGGGTAAATTGTAATTCAGTTGGTCACCTAGCATCACTGTGGAGCTTTCTCTGTGTGTTACAATTTCATTGGCCACCTGTGCGTGGCCAGGCCCAACTGCATGGCCTTTGCCCTTAAAAGCTAGTCGGTGAAACAGAGAAAGGGTCGCCCTCTCTTGTAAGCGGTGTAGCCCTGGCCAGTCAATTTGATTCTTGATGCTTGGCGGGAAATAAAGCTTTGCTTGACCTTCGCTTCATATCAGTCTCGCTCCTTTAATCACGGACCCATTTTGGGGGCATAACAGGAAGCAAGTGAGAAAGAGAAGAGAGAGACACAGAGAGAGAGAGAGAGAGAGAGAGAGAAGTAGAGTCCAGGACTCAGTGTGGTGGGATCATTTCCAGGTAGATCTTGAAGTAAACAAGAAGGGGAAGCCCTGTAGGCACTGGTCTGACATCATTGACCCGGTTCCCATCATTTTGATCAACCATTCTTCCTTTGAAGACTCATCTAAAGGCACCCACACTTCATGGGCGCCATGTCCAGGAAGTAGGCTGACTTAGACACCGGCCCTCTCTTTTCCTCCCATGCATTTGTTACAAAGACAACACTGGAAATGACCCGGGTACCAGCATCAATACTGATTCCCATGGGTAATGTGCAGCAGTGACCATTCCCTTGGTCACAGAGATCAGAGCCTGTAGAGAACAGGATCGTACATGTTATTCCATATTCCCTCACGACAGTGGGAATCTAGAATGCAATGCCATCTCTCTTAGGAAACACTCCCAACCCTTCCTTTCAGTCTCTTTTCGAGAGTCATGTGGCACAGGTGCTCTCAATCCAGGCCAACTTTACCATAAGTTTATAATAACAAAGTATACTTTATAATAACAAAGATATATACTTTATATCTTTTTGTGATTTTAAACTTATGCCAAATTATGTGCTGTAGTCATTTTCTAGAGCCTCAGCATGAAATTAAAAATAAAAACAACAGATACACTGCCACCATTTCAGTGACTACCTCTACAGTTTGCTCAGAATCACATCAAAGCCAACTAGTGCTTTTCAATCATTCAGGCAAAGGAATATTTATATAATAACAAAGATATATACTTTATATCTATAAAAAAATATACTTTATAATAACAGAGAACAGGTGACAAAGGTGAAATAACAAATTTCACCTTTGTCACCTGTTCTTGTTCTTATTGTAGCTTTACTTTGGAGGGGGAACATCTTCTAGGGTAGTGATGCAGGAGGTCAGCCAGCTCACCTTCAACTGGCAAACTCAACCAGGTTACAAACCCGCCTGCAATGAAACTCATAGAGAGTAGATTCCATTGCAGGTGATTCATGAACCCTGTGTCTTGCAGACCGTCTTTCCTGCCCCCAAATCTAGATCTATCCAGTGTTCCAGGTGAGGGGTCATCCCAAGAAAGCTCCATTGCCCTTCAAGGGTGGGAAGCCTAGAAGGACAACTTGGGGAAGACTAGGATTTGGGTGTGATTGGGCAGTACTTGGCAGGAAAAGACAGTGAGTATTTACACTTTATTCTTTTATTGCTGACATCCTAAAATATGTGGAGACATAAAACTAAGTATATATTCCTTATTCTTATAATTCTTATACAACTATAAAATCAAAACAAAGTCACAAATCAAATGCAAACAAAGCCAATAATATTTAAATTAACAACATTAATTTAATGTGATGGATATGGTTCTTTTGCTAAAACTAAATTTCAACTCCCCATGTGAATATCATACTGACTGCTGTGGAATAAATTATTTTGAATTTAGCATGCTAATACTAATGTGGGCTCCGTGATGACTCAATTTTTCCATTCTTTTTTTTTTTTTTTCTTCCTTGAAAACTACTGCAAAACCATCCCCGATTCAGGATGCAGTGACATCACTTGGATACAAAGCATCCTTTGTGTTCTAATCTACCTCTGTCTTTTCTTCCTTTGCCTGAATGATTGAAAAGCACTAGTTGGCTTTGATGTGATTCTGAGCAAACTGTAGAGGTAGTCACTGAAATGGTGGCAGTATATCTGTTGTTTTTATTTTTAATTTCATGCTGAGGCTCTAGAAAATGACTACAGCACATAATTTGGCATAAATTTAAAATCACAAATTTTAAATATGATGTACAACTCGCAGAGCTCTCACCATTTGTTTATGCATCCCTCCTCCACTTGTTTGTTTTTTAAGAAAATATTTATTTATTTGAGAGAGAGCGCATGAGCGGGGTGATGCAGAGAGCGGGGTGATGCGGGGAGCCCCAATGCGGGGCTCAACCCCAGGACCCTGGGATCATGATCAGACATGAAGGCAACTGCTTAACCAACTGAGCCACTCTGGCGCCCCAAAGGTGAATTTCATCTTGTGTGGTTGGTTACTTGAATCACCTCTTCTATGAAATGTCTATTCATACATTTGTTTGTTTTGAGTTGTTTCTATTTCCTTAATAATTAGTAGGAGGTTCTTATAAATTAGAAAAATCACTTTTTTCTTGTCATATGTCTTGCATATACATTCCTCTCTATATTCTTAAAAGTTTGGCTTTGTTTTATGGTGTCTTTGCTGTAAAATAAACTGTGTGTGTGTGTGTGTGTGTGTGTGTGTGTGTGTGTGTGTGTAGAGAAAAAAATATGGTAAAAAGAAACATGAAAACTGTTGTTTATTTTACATTTAGAGCACATCTCAATTCTGACTGAATGCATTTCAGTTGGCTACCATTTTGGCCAGTGCAGGTCCGCAAAGTGAATTACCAGCAAGACAGCGAATAGGATGAACTGGTCCATGGGGGTATTGATATCCATACAACTATCTTTTCAAGTCCCTCGTTGTGAGGTGGAAGTGAAGAAGAAACTCCTGCAAGCTACCATTACTTTATTTTTTTTTTAATTTATTTGTCAGAGAGAGAGCACACAAGCAGGAGGAGCAGCAGGCAGAGGGAGAAGCAGACCTCCCACTGAGCAAGGAGCCCGATGCAGGGCTAGATCCCAGGACCCTGGGAGATGAAAGCAGGTGCTAAACCAACTGGGCCACCCAGGTGCCCCTACCACCAGCCATCATGAGAACCAACTGAGGTAGATTCCGAATTGTGCAGGTTCTTGAAGGCAGGTTCGAAGACATTTCCAGCATCTCTATCAGTTCATTATGAAAAGGAGAAATTGTATCTATGCCGGAATAGTCTACAGTTAAAGAAAAGGTCTTCATCCTGCCCTTGGGCAACCAGATGTAACCATGATGTCATTCTGAGATTTACCTTCTTCTCTATGCTAGGGAGACTGGGGAGGCAATCCTGCTAATTAGATCTCCCTGTTCACCCAGCCAGATTTTGCCCCCCTCTCCTGAGTTGTTTTTCAGCATCTCATCCAATGGACTGTTCACTGTTTCAGACAGAAAGCCATGTTGCAGATTCCTCTGTCACCCTTCCTTGTCCCAGCCAACCAGAGTGCTCCAAAGATGGACAAAGTTTGTGGGAAACACGTGTGCCTGCAGGGAACGGAGAGGCAAGAAGGGACACCTTGGCAGAAAGCTATTTGTGTGAATATTAATTAGCACAGCAGCTAGTTCTGGACAATTGATTCTAAACTCCAGATGTTCCCATTCTAAGAGTCATGTGGAAAGAAAAAAATAAAACTAATTGGTTAGTATGTTGTTCATTTTTAGTGTCATGTAGTGAAATAATCCAGGACTGCTGAGCTGATGGGATTTTGCCTTGTTCCTCTGGACTTCTCAATAATATCTTAATGTACTTGCTCATTCTGTCCCTTTTCTTCCTGTAGGGTATTTTTTCCTTATGTGTCCTTCAGATGCAACCATGTTCTTTTTTTTTTTTTAACATAATGTTTGTCCTAACAGAAGGAAACCTGGAAAATATGGCGGAATGGAAGGATATCATCTTTGTGTGCCTCAAGGTGAGCATTAAAGGAATCAAATCTTCATCTGGGCCATTTGGAGGATTTTTCTGAGCATTTTTGTAAAGACTAGACAGCAAAGCTAAGACCTAACCTTAGTTTCCCTGGATGTAATTTATTATCATATCTGATATTTGACATTTTCTAAGGACTTGGCAATCATTGTCATTGTGTCAATCATGGTAGCCTGCCCCAACTATTCAAAGATAATGAGGAAAAGAGAGAGGACAGAGAAATGGTGTTCACAGGTCATCCAGAAAACATCTCTCCATACAATCTTGACAATGGCCTCATGATTTTTGTTTCATAACATTTTCTGTTTTCAGTTGAGATGCTATAAGCATTAGAATGACTGACCAGACCTTGACCCAAAGAATGAGAAGGAAAGAAATCCAGAAAGATGGGTGGATAATAAAGTGAATTCTTGAGAGGATTTACTTGCATATTGATCATAGCCTGAGGTCCACCCATCTTAATTAACAAGGCCAAGAGTCACAATAGGCTCAGGAGGATTGGCCCATTTAGAAGATTCTGGAAAGCCAGGACTAGATACCCCCCTAGAAAAAAACAAAGAGGAGTCCAGAGGGAGTCACAGCTGGATCATTTATCAGGAGATCTAGACATTCACTGGGGTGGTACAAAAGGATAAATAGGGAAGGAAAAAAGGAGGATAGTTTGTCCTGAGCCTCCCAAGGGAATAAATGCTCATAGATCTCACACCAAGAAATTCAAAAGAGGAGGAGCTGATACATGCAGGAGACAGAGGGACCCAATACCCTTCCATGAGGTCCATTCAGCTCCCCCAAGAAAGAACCAATGAGAACATAATAGCATACACTATTTCAATTTGTTCAGCCAACCTAGAAAATTCAAGGTTCACAGAGGCTAATAGGTGGTAACAAAACTCAATATGACTGAAACAAAACCTCTCCACCTTACCCCAATCCTTTCTGCAGAAATCCCTGTATCAGTCAAGATTGCTTCCATCTACCCTGAGTTCTCAATGGAAATGTTCATAACAGAAACTCTCCACAAACCAGTCATGGAGTTCTTTCTTTTTAAGATGCTATTTATTTATTTATTTATTTATTTATAGACCTGGGGGTGGGACAGGTGGGAGAGAGGGATGGGGAGTAGGGCAGAGAGAGAGAGAATCTTCAGCAGACTCCCAGTTGAGTGTGAGCCTGTCTAGGGGCTTGATCCCATGACCCTGAGATCATGACCTGAGCCAAAGTCAAGAGTCAGACACTCAACCAAATGCACCAACCAGGTGCCCCCTGTTCTGTCTTTTTTACCTCTCACGTTTCTCTTGTCTCCACTTCTCTTGTTCCTCATCACCACCCTACTCTAAGTACTGCTGGGGGCACTGACTATCTTCCCAATGGCCCTCCTCAGACCCCTCCTCTCCCCTCTCATTCATTTTGTTACAGCAGTCAGAGCAAGACTCAAGAAATGGAAATCCAATCATTTCACTCACCCAATAAAGCCCCTCAGTGGTTTCCATTTGCTCTGGGGATAGAATGGTCCCAATCTTTACCTTGGCCAACAAAATACAAATGCCTTTCCAACTTGGTCCTTCAGACACACTGAGCCCCAGAGCCCCTGATTCTCCTTCTGTTCCTAAGTGCAAATGCCCCTGCCTACTCAGGGCCTTCACACACTCTGTTCCCTCCACTCCTTTCCTTCCTTCAACTGTTTATACCCATTCATCCTTCCTCTCAAGCCTCAAATGTAAATTCCTTGGCAAGGTTTTTCTCACCCTTCCTTGTGGATCAGGGAATGTCTCCCTGCTATTCCTGGTAGAAACACCCTAAACTTCCCCTTGGTCCTGATAAGGAGGTACAATTAAATCATTAGTTGTACAGGTATATGTCTGTTCTCCCCTTTGCGTGGCTCACTTGCGACAGTGCCCTCTGTCGTGCTGGATATATTTTAGGTGCTGGGGAAACGTTGATGGAATAAATGAGTGAATGAATGAATGCACAAATGAATGAATGAAGGCAATGAGGTCAAAGCTGTTGCTCCCACAGGATCAGCCCTTTAGAAAACTCTCAGGTCAGAACAATATAGAGCTGTAGACTCAAAGACAAATGGGAAGCTTCCTACCACTGAAATGGGTACTGGAAGAGGATTAGCATAGAATTTATGCTAATGATGTATGGCTCCTGACTCGAAAGGAGTTATTCTAATGTTAGAAATAATAATTAAAAGACGAAAATTAAATGCAGAGCTGTATCTTTGTTGTTTCAATCGGGGATTTTGGTGGCAAGCAACAGAAGGTACTTCTTTTGGACTTGAGCATGCACTAAATTTGTTAGAAGGACGTCTGCGGGGAATCAGTGGAAAAGCTGTCCCAGACAATGGGCAGAAATCAAGAGAAGCTGGGCCCAAGAACCAGAGCCACAGTCCAGCGAAGGAAGAGTCTGGTTAGAATCCACGGCTGGCACTGTCCCTAATGGATTCCCACAGAACCCCCAATGGAGTCTTACTAATGGCCCTATGCATTGGCCTCATTTCTTCAGATCCACAGTGTAAACTGAGATTGTCCAGTCCTACCATGGCACCCATATCAGAGCCCTATGCCTGCCACTAGGTGCTGCCCTCTATCCCAGTGCAGGCCAGGAGAAAGTCCTCAGCTGTAGGGACAGTGAGATACCAGATCACTAAAAAGTTGTGAGACATGGGCGCCTAAGTGGCTCAGTGGGTTAAAGCCTCTGCCTTTGGCTCAGGTCATGATCCCAGGGTTCTGGGATCGAGCCCTGCATTGGACTCTCTGCTCAGCAGGGAGCCTGCTTCCTCCTCTCTCTCTGCCTGACTCTCTACCTGCTTGTGATCTCTGTCAAATAAATAAATAAAGTCTTTAAAAAAAAAAAGTTGTGCGACATGGACTTAATAACCAGAAATAAAAGAGCACCGTGAACAAAATTTACAGATAAAAACGCTTATTTTTTCTTACGTCAGCAAACAAAATATAGCCACAGTTAGCCTTTTTCTCCTCCACGCTGCCCTCTCAATGCTGATTTTTCCCGAAAGACCCACAGTGAGCTTATAAAAGTTCACTAAACTTTAAGAAATTGTGAGGGAGTGGGAGGGATGTGTGGACGTGGACTCTATACATTCTGGACAATGCTTGAGGTTCTTCTGATGTAAATAAACCCTCACTTTCTTCACAGAGAAGCAGAGGCTGAGATAAGTGAGGCTTTCTTAAGGTCTCTCTCCAAGCGAATGAACGGGGGGAAAAGAATCCAGTTTCCCTGACAACCAGTTTTATGCGTGTTTTCGTGGTAACAGGCTTGGTCCAGTTTTCAATCCCTGACCAAACTTTGCCAAAGTGCCAGATGTGTTTTGAAACAGGGCCCCGGATAGACCTTCACTAAAGGTTCAGACTACAGGTCGGCAAGCAAGGGCCCAAGGCTCAGACCCAGTTTCCACCTGTTTTTGAGAATGATGTGCCATTATTTGTGCGTTTTTTGCTTTTGTGTTATGTGTGGCTGCTTTCGTGCACCGATGGGAGAGCGGAGCACTGGCAACAGAGAACTTCCATCCCGCAAAGTCAAAAATACTTACCATCTGAGCCCTCACGGAAAAGGTTGGGTTTAGAGACTAGGGACATTATGGGTTTGGGTTTAGAGTCTAGGGACATTATGATTCTTCCTTGTCCACATGATTTTTAACACTTCAGAGGACTCTAGTCCAGAGGGGAGCATCTGTGCCTCTGTGAGCCTGTGACTAACGGGATGACATTCACGTTCTTCCGTTCACTTAGCGAGTCCTGAGAGCACCCCGACACATTCAAGTTATCGTGCCCCAGCTGGAGGTGGCCTGGTGTGACGAAAGCCCATGAAACATTACTTCATGTAATGTAAGCATCGATCTGTAGGCCGGTGTCACGTATCAGTGAAATATACATGAAACTCGAAACAATTTTTATCATTCTCTTAAATCATCTATTTTTCTCCCCATCCGTCGGTACAGAAACAGAGCTGAGTGCCATTGTGTCAACTGTGTTGGGTTTTGTACATTAAAAAGGATGTAAATACCAGATCCTGTTACTTCTCACTAGCCAAAATCTGTGTAGTTTCCAATCCTTAAATGACTTACAGTGTCAGTTGGCTAAGTTTACCCCTCTCTGTGCTCCCTGCACCACACACACACACATATTCCTCCTGAGTTCTGCTCCATGAATGAGGGAGATGGGGTTAAGTTTTACTGACAGCAAAGGAGGAGGGAGCTATCTGGGGGCCAAGCATGGTTTCCTAATACTTCGTTGCTCATAAAGAAGGCAGCTGAGCCAGACGTTAGGAGGCAAGACCTCATCTCCCACTTTATGTTCAAATTCACTCCTCAAAATGCTATGCTTTTGGACAGAAGCTCATCAAGGGGCCTCTGCTTTGTTACTTTGTCCCAAGAAGAGAGAAATAAGCCCTCTCTTACTGGGATAGCTGGATGGGGCCAGACGCCGGGAACGTTTGGTCTTCGTGCACTTAATCCTCCCTGTACCATTTTCCGTTCTGACGAATGGTGGAATTCACCACCCCGACCGGAGGCTCAAGCTACAGGGAAATTCTATGCAGCTGGGGACAGCAGGTGAGCCATCCTGAGGTGGGGAAGAATCCAGAAACTCCTTGGGCTTGCAGGAAAGCCCAGCAGGAGTGTGATGTGGGGGCAGTGGCGGGGATGGCTGCTGAGAGAAGGGGAGTGCGGGGATGGTGTTACCATGCATGAAGTGACCCTTTCTTTGCCCTTGGCAGACCCCGTAAAATAAGATTACTGTGTAATCCTTGTTGCTGGTCCTTGGAGAAGCCTTATCAGAGGGACAGGGAGGCATTTTACATTTGGATCTACTGTATATGTATGATCTCCCAGCTGCTGCTCCTAATTTCATTTTCAGAGACAGGGATTTGCGGCTGACTGGAGAGAATGGAAATATAGGGACAGCTCTCAGGGCCTCGGGGCACCCACAGAATGCATGGGGCCTGCCAAGCCCTGCCATCGACAAACACCCCAACCTGAACCAAGGACCCTGAGAGGTGGAAAACATGTAACCCCATGAGGTCATCCAGAGGGCGCTGGTGTCAAGGGCCCCCCCACACGAATGGACGTTCCAGGTCCTCAACAGGTTAGGTTTCTATGAGGAGAGCCCTGACTGAGAAAAGGCTGGGCTTGCATCCCACTCCTGGCACCTACTACTCCTGGTGACCTTGACAGAGTCACTTCTCACTTCCAGCCCTCAGAGTTCCCATCTGTACAATGAAGAGTTAAACTAGATTAGAAGTCAAGAACTCAAATGCCAGTTGGGGCCGTGCAGATATGGAGATGAACCGAAAGGCTGAGTGTCCCATGGGGAGCGGTAGGGACTGTGTGGACAGAAGCTCGTGTCAATGAAAAGGGGCAGCCACTATCCTATCCATCCGGTGGCCGCCATGATGAAATGGGAAGCCAGCATTGCCAGATTGATGACTTTGCAAGGGGTGGACAACTCCAGGCTTTAAGTGTTGGCGTAGCATTCATTTTAAAACACATACACATATGTGCAGACACACATGAAATATGGTCGTGGGTCAGATTTGCCATGGGCTGCAAGTTTTTCATTTCTAGAGATGATTGCTGAGGTACCTTTTTGCTCTAATAGTCTGTGATTCTCTCTTCTGCCCTAAGGGACACTGAGAAAATGAGAGAATTCTAAAGCCTTCTGAAATAAAAGCAGGATGGATCTCAGAGCATGCAGGGTAAAGAGCTTCGGGGCCTTTCTGGAGCCACAGGGCCGCAGGACAGGGCCAGGCAGAGCTTCGGAGTCCATCCCTGCCACAGAAATGTGACATTTCTGCAGCTTCAATTATTTTACAAAATGAAGTACAGGCGGAAGGCAGTTGGCTCTGGAAGGCATGCAGCAATCCAAGAACAAGTCTGGGGGTAAGTGGCAAGAAGGACTTCTGGCTCCTGCTTTGAAGAGCACCCACAGAAGGAAGGCCCATGGGTGCGTTTGGCTGGGGCTCTGCAGAGTCCCACCCAATCCAGCTTCTGCCTGCCTCTCCCCACCCCGTCCTGGGCCTCTTTCTGCCAGGAGCCTGCTCTGGACCATCCACACTGTGTCTAGAGGGCAGCACTTATAGGAGTGATTTCAGAAGGAAATGTCCGCAGAGCTTGACATGATGGAAACTTCTTTCTGGATCCACCCACCTGGACCCTCTGTTGGCCATTCAAGGTCACCCCGGTGATAACCCGTGTACTGATTCCTGAGCTGGTTACTACTCCACAAGCGTTCTTTTTCAATGCCAACTCTTTGAAAAAGATACTGCTACTTTTCCAGTGTCCTCATTGATGAAACGGAAGCTGGTGGACAGATGCTAAGGACCTCGGCCTGAGTTCACAGCCAGTACCGGAAGGAAGTACCAGGTTTGGAGCCTGGGCCAAAAGCCACAAGCCCCCAGAGCTTGTCCCAGGCTGAGAGACACCCAGAGCCTTGGGTCTTCCCCTCTGGCTACACCTGCTCCAACCCCCACCCCCACACACATCCTCAGTCAATGCCTTCCTTATCTGGAAATGGAGCAGGGAGGGCAAGCCTCAGAGGGAGAGCAATTCGGAGGAGTTCTCCCACCAGAAGTGAGGTGAGAGATGGAGGTTGTCAGATAAGAATGCAGACGTCCTCCTGACCTTGAAAACTGCCATAGATCTGGGGTGAGATGCCTTCTCTGGCAGCCAGTCCGGCCAAAGGCCAATGAGTTCAGCCTAGGGTTGAATTTGCAGCCAAGAATCTGGCTTTGGGAGAGGCCACCTTTTCTCTTAAATAATTAGATGCAATGATTTTTCAGGGGATTCGGGGAAATCTGTTTGCTTATTTTTTACCCTCTGCTTGGCACGTCTCCACACCAGGAGCCCGTGCTTACTGAAGGTCTGCCATGTGCCAGTCCCTGTATTAAGTGCCTAACACACTCCATCTCATTTTCTCCCCACGGCAATCCTACCGATAAATGGCATCATTGTCCCCATCGCACTGATAAGGAAACTGACCTTAGAGAGCAGAAATGACTTTGAAAATGGCCCAACTATAAAATGGCAGCATAGAAACTCAAACTCAGACAGTCTGCCGGCCAGACAATATGGTCTCACCGACAACACCCTCCTGCCTCCCAGGATAATAAAGCCGATATTTATGAAGTGCTTACTATAGGCACAGTGTTGTGTTCTTTACTCACAGGGTGCGCTTTCATCCAAACTGCGACCTAGGAGATAGGAGATAGACACAACCACTATTAGCCTTAGTTCACAGATGTCCAAAACAGGGCTGCAGAAATTCAGGGGACTTGCTCGGAGATAAAAATTTGGAAAGTACCAGAACCAGGAATGGAAAGCAGACAACCCTTGGTCCTATGTGTTCCCTTAAATGCTAAGGGATGCTCCAGGGCCAGGTGAGTTGGAGGAGGCAGGAGACAGTTAAACGGGGGAGGAGGGGGCTGGAGAGAAAGAAGGGAAGGAGGGGAAGGCAGGTGCCAGAGAGAGAGGGGCACAGGAGGGAATATTATTATAGTTGTTACCAGATAAGCCGAAAAGAAGGACGGGGGAATTGTGTTACAAATTCCACATGCTTCTATTCTTCCGATGACCCAGATACAACCCTCTCATCCGGAAGACAGTGCCCCCTCCACCATGGGCAGGGGCGGAGGGGAATTCCACGAAGACTGCCAGGAGGGGCAGAGGGACGTGCGGCTGTGTGTGTCTGCTTGGAACCTTTTCTGAATCCCTTTTTGCATTTTTCAGTAAGATTCAAAACCATAAATTATGTAAAGGCAGAAAGCTAAAAGGGCAGACCCTTTCTGGAGTTCATTCCAAGTCTGAAGTTCAGAACGCTTTTAATGACATAATTGCAAAAGGCAAAAATCTATTCGAGTGCAAACTTCTCTTTGAACAAGGAATGAATTCTCAGACAGTGGCACAGTGTTCCTCTCTCTGTGTCCCCAGGGTGGGGGTGGGGGGAAGGAGCACGGGGCGAGAAACACCATGACCGGGGAGAGGGCTAGGTTTTGCCAAGAGCCTGCAGGGCTCTGGTCGCCATCCTAGAAGTCATTTTGATTTTTCCTTTGGATCGAAGGCCAATGAGTTATAGAGAGAGTAGGCAAGGATATTAAAATTAGCACGATCTTCTTAATATCTCATTGCCTTTAAAAAGGATATATTCATGGGGCGCCTGGCTGGCTGAGTCAATAGAGCATGTGACTCTTGATCTCAAGGTTTTGAGTCCAAGCCCCATGTCGGGGGTAGAGTATACTTAAAAAAATAAAAATAAAGGGGCGCCTGAGTGGCTCAGTGGGTTAAAGCCTCTGCCTTCGGCTCAGGTCATAATTCCAGGGTCCTGGGATCGAGCCCCACATCGGGCTCTCTGCTCGGCGGGGAGCCTGCTTCCTCCTCTCTCTC